>ML662446.1:999492-1275469 GCA_007570785.1 Antilocapra americana
GTATCTACCCACTGTCTTCTCTTCTTCCCATCTCCTCATCCATCCATCCACCCACCCATGCATCCATTCATTCATCTTCATTCGTCTGCCCATCCATCTTCCCATTCTCCTTTCCATATATCCTCCTATCTTTCCATTTGTGCACCTCATCGTCCCCTGCATCAGGCATTGTGCTAGGTAGGCACTGGGGAGCCAGAATTCAAAAAGCACACATCAGCCTAAAAGGATGCATGGTTGCTTGTGCATCTGCCTGTGTGGAGAGCTGAGTATCTCTGGGTTAGGTTCTAGGTGTCCCAATCTTACCTCCAGCTCCAGCCCCTTCTTTGGCCTGGCTTTCTAGGCTCATCAGCTCTTCTATTCCTGCTTTCTGGTTCCACAGCCCCTTTTATACCCTTAAGGGCACGGCTCCCACTCAGGCTGAACTGCTCACCATTCCTTCAGCCTGCTTTATACCACCCTCCCCGGGCCTTGGATCCCTTTCTGCTCACTTCCTGGAACACCATCCTGACCTTCACCTCTGCCTTCAGAATGCTCCCCTCACCATCCTCTGAAGTCTAGTTCATGTGCCACCTCTAGCCACACCACCAGACGACCATTGCTTTGTTCTCCGAGTTCCCATTATCCTAATAAGCACAGAGAGGCTAGAGGCTTGCTACAGGTCACAGAGTTACAAAGTGGCAGACTCTGAACCCAGGTCGCCCTTTGAACCCAGTCTTTCAAGAGAAGGCTGTGCCGTACCACTAGCCATCTCCCTGCTATGGTTGTGGAATTCCAAGGCGCACAGGTTACATGTGAGAAACACTCAGGGCTGGGGGTGCTCAGAAGTGTTCCACAGCCTCCCAGGATGGGATGGCAGAGTCCAGCTTGTCATCCTTGGGTCAGTGCAGCCCAAGTTGTGTTTTTAGTATGCCACGTTTAAATAAAACTTAGAATTCTCTAGAGAAGAGTGCACCAGTGTGGGCTCTCCCTGCAGGGAGTGTAGATGGCATCCTGCGCACCTTCGACCTCTTCATGGCTTACAGCCCTGGTTACTTTGTGGTGGACATCGTGGCCCGGGACCTGGCGGGTCACAATGACACAGCTGTCATCGGCATCTACATCCTGAGGGACGACCAGCGGGTCAAGATTGTCATTAACGAGATCCCTGACCGCGTGCGTGGCTTTGAGGAGGAGTTCATCCGCCTGCTCTCCAACATCACTGGTGCCATCGTCAACACCGATGACGTGCAGGTACCTGGAGGAACCTGCTCTGCTGGGTCTAGTGGCAGCAGAGCAAGAAGGGGGGCCAGGACAGGGACAGAGCAATGCAGAGAAATCAGGGGTGTATGAAAAGGATCAGTCATTTCCTAGCTGCCTGAGCATGGTCCTTCCAGGTCTCTGGGCCTCAGTTTCCTTCTCTATAAAATGGGGCTAATAATAGTGTCTGGCAGTTCAGTGGTCAGCCTCGAGCTTGATCCCTGGTGAGCATTCAGCAGTGCGGGGTTTCGGCAGGGTATGGCAGGAGGGCTGCTAGAAGAGGCCTACCCCTCCCATGCCTTGCTCCAGCCACACCTCCCATGATGCCCTTCTTACCTAGTTCCACGTGGACAAGAAGGGTCGGGTGAACTTCGCACAAACGGAGCTGCTTATCCACGTGGTGAACCGCGACACCAACCGCATCCTGGACGTGGACCGGTGCGTGTCTGTGCTCAGCTGTCTGCCCGCCCCCTGCCCTGGACTTGGGTCTGTCAGCCTGCCCCTACCCTGGAGTTGGGGAGCAGGGTAACACCATCGTGCCTGCCGTATGGGGGGCTCTCACCATATGGGGAGGGCAGGTAGAGAGGTGTGTGAACAGAGATCCACCCCCCGAGCCTTACTCTTCCCATGCGTGAAGTGGGACTATTACAGCAACCGTGAGCATCAAATAGGATCTTTTGTGAAGGGATGGTGAGTCTGTAAGATACAAGGTTATCCGAGCTGGGCGGGCCTGAATCTCACAAGGCTTGGTGTGGGGGGTGAATTTGGGGGCAGACTGGCCTGAGTGGGACGAGCTCTTGAGGAATGGCTGAGGCCTCTGCCCCTTGCCCAGGGTGATCCAGATGATCGACGAAAACAAGGAGCAACTGAGGAATCTGTTCCGGAACTACAACGTCCTGGATGTGCAGCCCGCCATCTCTGTCCGCCTGCCCGATGACATGTCCGCCCTGCAGGTACCCCTGGTGACACCCACCGCCCCAGTCCCCATGCTGCCCTGGGTGCTCTCACCCACTCAGGCCTGGCTCTGCTCCCCTAGATGGCGATCATTGTCCTGGCCATTCTCCTCTTCCTGGCTGCCATGCTCTTCATCCTCATGAACTGGTACTACAGGACCGTGTGAGTGACCTCTACTGCCCTGCCCTGAGACAGGCTGACCAGCCCTGCCCCGTGGACTGTCACGGAGGCAGGCAGGGCCGTTAGGCCCCAAGGTGCCAGTCCAGCCCCAGGCTCCTTCACCAGCCCCTCTCCTTCTTTCTAGACACAAGAGGAAGCTCAAAGCCATCGTGGCTGGCTCTGCAGGTAAGGGAGGGCTGTGATGGGTGGGGAGGTGGGCAGGGCCCCTGAGGGCCTTGAGTGACCCCTAGGGTGTACCCCTCTCCCCCACACCCCAACCCTCCTCCTACAGGGAATCGTGGCTTCATTGACATCATGGACATGCCCAACACCAACAAGTACTCCTTCGATGGGTGAGTGGGGTCCCTGAACCCTGCCGGGTGCACTTTAGGGAGACACACCCTGGACCAAATTGGGGTAAAGTCCCTACTGCCTCTCAAGTCCTGAGGGCATCATGGACTGGCTGAAACCTGGGGTGTGGATGCCCCCTGCTGGGCCAAACATCCCTCTCTCTCCACCCTGATTGGGCCACAAGTTCCAAGAAGGCCTAAGTTTTGGGCATCAGGTGCAAGGGGAGACCTCCACACCAAAGCCAATCCAGATGGGGATGTTGTCCTGGTTCTTGTGGGATCTGTGAGGGGAGGACACACCCATGGGTGCCACAGGCAAGGGGCCTGTTTGTCACCACCCTGAGCCCCCAGTCCTGTGACAGCCACGGCCGAGGAAACGGTGGGGGCCCGTTTCCCTCAAAGGCGTCAAGTGTCCATCCACTCCAGCCTTCCTTTCTCAGCCTTCCCCCAACCCCACTCCATCTGCAGGGCCAACCCTGTGTGGCTGGATCCTTTCTGCCGGAACCTAGAGCTGGCTGCCCAGGCTGAGCACGAGGATGACCTGCCAGAGAACCTGAGTGAGATCGCTGAACTGTGGAACAGCCCCACCCGCACCCACGTGAGCCTGGGCCAGAGCGGGCGGGGACAGTCATGAGGGACACGCACGCACGCACGCACGCACGCACACACACACACACACACACACACACACACACACACAGCCCCACCCGCACCCACGTGAGCCTGGGCCAGAGCGGGCGGGGACAGTCATGAAGGACACGCACGCACGCACACACACACACACACACACACACACACACACACACGTGTGGTGCCGTTTACCTCTGCTCCAGCTAATGCCTTTTCTCCCCAGGGAACTTTCGGGCGTGAACCAGCAGCGGTCAAGCCTGACGATGACCGGTACCTGCGGGCTGCCATCCAGGAATATGATAACATTGCCAAGCTGGGCCAGATCATTCGGGAGGGGCCCATCAAGGTGAGTCATCCTGGCAGCCTCCTGCACACAGACCCCAGGCTGGGCTTGGACTTATTCCAGAGGATGCAGGGACAGGGGAGGGTCCTGAGAAACAGCTTCCTCTACCTCTAGGGCCTCAGCTAGACCTGTCCTCTGGGGGGGGGGCCAGAACAGACAGCAGCCCTGGGCTGAGAAGGAGCTGCTTCAGCCTGAGTGGCCTCAAGGCCAGGACTCGGCAACATAGGTCCAGCTAGCTGCTGTCAGCAGGTTCTGTTCCCACCCTCTACCCTAGGACCAGATGCAGAGTCACCTTCCATTACCCCGCCTGTTAGGGGAGTGAGTGGGGGGTGGGGCAGGAAGGGGAGGGCCTTGGTGGGGGTTAATCCTCTCCCTCCCCCAGGGCTCGCTGCTGAAGGTGGTCCTGGAGGATTACCTGCGGCTCAAAAAGCTCTTTGCACAGCGGATGGTGCAAAAAGCCTCCTCCTGCCACTCCTCCATCTCCGAGGTAGCGGGTGGGCTGGGAGCTGTGTGCTGTGCCCCAGCCCTGGGGGTGCTCTCTACCTCTCCCATTCATCCTCCTCGGAGTCTCTAAGATGCAGCCAGGGCCCAAGACTGCACTGGGTGGGAGTCCAGGAGTCAGACAGCTGGGTTCTGCTCTCTGGGATCTGCAGTGGACTTTCCCAGGGATGGGTGGGTGCTGAGGCAGTGTTTCTCAGACCTGAGAAAACCTCCAAGAAGGTATCTTTGAGAGATCATGTCATTTTTAGAAACTGACTGCAGTGCCAGGTCGATCACTTTAAACAGTCAGACTTTATCTAAGAAATTCAGGTTTCCAGCTGGGCGAATATTCCCCACTGCCATAGGTGAAAAACTGAAAAGCTCCACACAGGAGAGAAGCACCATTTGTTGAGTCCCCTCCAGCTTCCACCATGGACACTTCCCACCTGCCACAATGAGAGCTGATCCTGCTTGAGGCCAGCCTGGTAACAAGTCCAGATTCCACAGCTGCAGTCACAGGATCTTCATAGACCTCAGAGTGAATATAGGAATTTACACAGATTCTCACAGGAGCCCCATGCTCTGGAGAACACACCCGTAGCACCAGACTTAGCTATGGTTCTCCTCTGTACCCAGTTTGAGCAACACGGTCATAGGCTGCGCAGGCTTCTGTGGCACAAGCCCAGGGTTCCTTGTGTGGGGTAGGGAGAAAACAAGCCCACAGCAGGTGGGACTCGGGCCATCGACCTGCTCAGGGGCAGGCCCTGAGCATGCGGGGGTCCCGGCCTCTTGCAGCTGATCCAGACCGAGCTGGAAGAGGAGCCAGGGGAGCACAGCCCCAGCCAGGGAAGCCTGCGTTTCTGCCACAAGCCGCCTACTGAGCTCAGAGGGCCAGACGGGATCCATGTGATGCACGGGAGCACGGGCACACTGCTGGCCACTGACCTCAACAGCCTGCCCGAGGATGACCAGAAGGGCTTGGGCCGCTCCCTGGAGACGCTGACGACGGCCGAAGCCAGTGCCCTTGAGCGCAGCGCCCGCACAGAGTCCGCCAAATCCACACCCCTGCACAGGCTTCGCGACGTGATCATGGAGAGCCCCCTGGAGATCACGGAGCTGTGACTAGATGGGGGGAGCCCACCTGGTTTGAGCAGCCCAGCCCCTCCTGGGGCCAGGGCCTTCAGGGTGCGGGCCCCTCCGGGGCAGCTCTGGGCATACAGCCTTGGGCTGGCCCCGCAGCAGGGCCTGCCTCAGCTGCTCAGATTCCACTTTTGCCAGACGCTCATTCAGCATCTGATCTCTACCTTCATAAAATGTTATTTTTTTAAGAAAACCAAACAAATGGTAAGCATCTAAAGACGAGGTAAGAAGCCCAGGAGTCTGAGGTCCAACTCAGCCCAGGCTGAGCTGAAAGAGGCCAAGCTGGCCCTCGTCCCCTCCCACCCCAGCCCTAGCCCCACTGCACAGGAGCCCAGCACTGGGGAAGGAGCCCAGAGCAGGCATACCCTGCCTGGCCTTGACTCTTGGACTCCAGTTCAAGCCCCAGCACGTTTCTGCCACATCCCTGACTGGACACGAAGGTGGGGGGCAGTGAGTC
The DNA here is from genome assembly GCA_007570785.1 of Antilocapra americana. Lineage (NCBI taxonomy): Eukaryota > Metazoa > Chordata > Mammalia > Artiodactyla > Antilocapridae > Antilocapra > Antilocapra americana. The sequence goes on from ML662446.1 coordinate 1,005,242, forward strand.
CTCCCTGTCTCCCCACATGGACACAGACAATGTCAGCAGACAACACTCTCCATTTCACTGGCTTCCCAAACGTTCCGGTTCATAAAGAGAAAATGACTGATGTTCCCTTGGGTTTTGAATGTAGAATGTTTGTGTGTATTACCCCCTCCCTTTTAAACTAAGTTATTCCCTCAATATTTTCCCCTGGGTTCTGTTCAATTGGTATGCACTGAACGTCTCTGGAATGGTCTGAATTTTAAAAAGAAAAGCAACTCACAAGGAACCGGCATGTCACTCTGGCTCTGGTAAACTTACCTGCGGGGCTGGGCTAGGGCGGGGGGCCGGTGGGGGTGAGCACAGGCCAGAGCTGGACCCATCTTCGGGGGCATTCCCTGACCACTGGCAGCCCGGGGCTGCCATGGAGAACCAGAGATGGGACTTCATTCCTGTGGCCAAACGGGGCCCGAGGACTGCTGGGCACTCACAGGTTCACAGCCTCAAGAGTGCTTCAGAAGCCAAACTCTTCTGGCTGAGGTATCACAAACACTCAGGCTCTGGTCGACAGACTTTATTGTTAAATCACAGAAATTTTAGTGCAAAACAAACCAAAAAATCATTAAGTTCATTTAATAGCAACCGCATGTCTTGCTCTCTCCGGGCAACCACAAGTGGGAGAGAAGAAGGCAAGGCGGCAGCCGAGGCCCCGGGACACACCCAGCAGGCCTTCTACCTGGAAGCCAGAGGCTTAGGAGCTTGTCATCCACATTTATTGGCAGGTCGAAAAGAACATCTACAAGATGGGGGTCAGAGGGGAGGGGCTGGGCAGCAGGGTGGACACAAGAGCAGGCAGGAGGCATCACCGTGGTCCACACACGCACATAAGCAGGCCCACAGAACCTCCACGAAGACCTAGCAGGCTACATTTAGGTGAACTGTTTTTTTTTCCCCTCCCACCCCAAACCACAGAACTCCAAACAACGCATTCATCAGGAAGGACAAGAAAGCCGAACTGAAGGTTGACCCAGGAATAGCGAGCTCCGCCTCACCAGGTCTCCTGAGCAACTGTTTCCAACAGCTCTGTTACAGTGAGAACCGCACTGTTTAAAAAGCTTCATTATTCTGAGTCTCTCATCTTTCATAAAAAACTGCCTTTGTTTTGCAGTCAGCAGGCCCACAAAAGGGGATGGTGACGCCACTCCGTTAGAGTAGGCAAGAGGCCTCAGCACCCAAAGCCCAGCCAGGAGGACAGACCACCTCTGTCTGGAGGCTCCGGCTCACGCCCCCAGCCGGAGCCCCCTCTCCTCCACATGACCACACACAGGGACAGACTCAGAAGACCTCCAGTGTACACTATGTCGGCATCAGTCTAGCAGAGAGAGAGGGACGCTGAAGCAACGTCAGCATGCCACTGACAGCAATGTCACAATGAGGGAGAGAAGAAAGGTACTGAGGGAGAGGGGATCCTATTTCTATAACAAAGTCAATAGATCTGTGTTCGTTTCCCCAGACACACGAACAGGAAAAGACGCCGCAGTTTCTCCAGGATGGAACGAGCCTCTAGTTCCACACGTGACGCTTGCAGTGCTCGACGGCCTGACAGGAGAGAGGGGACAGTTTAGTCTGCAGGTGACACACTCAACCACTAGCCCCTTGGCACATGCGCCTGCACCCAGAAAGGGGACCCGATGCCCTGGCCCAGATCAGGTCATTCTCCTTTAAACCCAGGCGTGGGACGTGGTGGAGTTCTAAGACCCATAAGGCAAGGGTCCAGAGCAGTGGGCGAGCAGCGCCCCTGCAGATAGGGCCAGCACCCCTCCCTCTGATGACACGCCTGAGCCCTGGCACAGAGGGCCCCAAGGCAGAACTCCTCAGCCAACAGTCAGCCGTTCACACCAGCTCAGAAATGGCCCTGACTGTGCTGCAGGGCAGGGTACTGGGGCAAGGGGCTCAAGGCAGGGGAATCTCACACCCTCCCTGCCATGGCCCAAGATGATGCACCACCACCAACACTGGCTCACTGAAAGAATCCGCACAAGGAAGAGAAAGTTGCACAAAGAAACATCAGGTAACAGAGGTTGAGACACACATCCCCACCCACGACAGCATGGGTCACCCAGCAGTGGCTGCCCAGCCGGGAGACAACGCCCAGGGCGGTTCAAGAAGAGCCCTGCCTGGCCCTGGTGAAGGACCAGTCAGGGCAAGAGGGAGCCAACGGACGCGAGGCCTTGTGCAAGAATCCAGCAAGCTTTGGGATGGGTGACCGACTTCCTGTGAACCTGACCCTGTCACAAGGGAACCGAAGGCAAAAGCAAGAAAGCGGAAGCAAAGAACACTGGAGAATACCCCCTGCCCCCCACCAAGAGCGCAGTGAGGCCTGCTTTTGCTGGTGGCCACACATGAGCCTTACCGCGCCCCCATCCGAGCCCCGAAGACAAAGTAGAGAGCTGAGCGCAGAGGCGCCTGTTAGAGCAGAGCCTCCCTCGGCACCACACACTCCACTCCACCGGAGCGCAGGCACGGGCCCGGCAGGCGGGCCCACAGAGCAGTCACTCACGTTGCACAGGGTTGCCGACTCCATGTCCTGGCACCAGTAGCTCGGGCCCCAGACACACTTCTCAGTTCCCAAAAGCGGCTTGCGGGCTGCTGGGCAGGCTCCAATCTTCTGTATGGTCAAGAGGAGGAGAAATGATCTGCTCAGCTAATCCTTTTCAAAACTGAGATTATCAGCTGCTAGAAGCAGCTAGAATCAGAACTCTAGTAAGCACTTTCCCAAAAAGGCAAGGTTGCTCGGTAAAGTGGTGGGACCTGGAAGCCTGGTTCTCCCACATACTGTCCCCAGACTCTGTCTCCAGCCCCACACTTGAGAGGAACCCTTCCAGGGTCCACACAGCACTCCCCTGCCAGGCGGCACTGCCCAGGAAACTATCAGCCTAGCACACGGCTTACCAAGCACACGAAGGAAGGGTCCATCACCTCCACCAGGATTTCTATCAGCACCGGCTCATACTCAGTCACAAACTGGTCACACTGTTAAGAGAAACAGCGGTGCAGGTCTGGGTGAGTGCAAGCAGAGTGCGGGCAGACGAGGAGGGGCGCTCTACACGCTCTTCTACCAGAACTGCTGGCCTCGCCAGCCTCCCAGCCCCCCTGCCCAGGTGAACTACCTACCCACTCCTGCCCATTTCCCTCCCAGTGGCTCCACTGGAGCCAACAGAGCACCTTTAAGAAAATCTCAGTGGACTCCATGCCAGAGGCAGAAATGGCAACACTTCACCCAGAGGCACAGTCAACAAGCTCCCCAGCAGGTGCTGACATTCGGGCCGAAAGCAGCCCACGGCGTACCTGCTTCTGGTACTGGTCCGGCAGGAAGCTGCAGCCTTTCTCGAGGGCGGCCAGGATCTGCTCCTTGGTGCTGTTCTTCTCCAGGCTGCGGTCCAGATAGCCCACGAGCCTCTTGCACACCTCACAGAAGCCACCGTCCTTTCTTGGTGCCACGCGGACTATATGAGAGCGCCCAGGCTCAGTGCTGGCGAGGCCCTCCTCACCCGAGAGAAGCCGGTCAGCCCCACCCACCCCGAGGCTCACCCGTCACGGCCGGCAGCCCCCGGCTAGTGCAGAGGTGGAGCATGCGGCACACCAGCTCGGGGCTCGCCTCCTGGAGGAGGAGCGACAAGATGGCGCTGCCGTAGGTGTCCACCACCTCCTGGCACTGCTCAGCAAAGGATGTGGGCAGCTTGGAGCACACTTTGTCCAAAGCGTGAAGAATTTCTTCCTGAAACACAAGGAGAGGCTCAGTGAGAAGATGGGAGGCTGCACGGGGGTGAAGACTCTGAAAATGCGGATGTGACCAGGAAACCAGCCAACAAGCAAGGTGCTGTTTTCTCCCCCAAAGGCTAGAGCTCAGAGCAGGGCAGGTGCCTCCTCCAGCCGCAGCCCAGAGGGACCTGCTGGTGCAAAGTGGGTGTTCCGACCTCCAGGCTGGCGTCCCTCACCCGCCAGGGCCAAGCCCAGGTCTTCTGCTGGTCCTCCCGAGATGAGGCCGTTCTGGCTCCAGGGCCAGGAGAGGCTGTCCCTCTGCCATAGCAGATGTCCCCAGATCCACGTACCTCAGTCCTGTTGTCAATCAGCTTGACCACCTCCTTCACCACGTACTCGCACACCTCGCAATAAACGTCAGCCTTCGCCGGGGCAGGGTCCTTCTGTTAGAAGGGCAGGAGAGGGACACTGACACCCAGAGCCTCACCTCACCCCTTGGTCCTGCTCCTCGAAAAGGGGGCCAAGACGAGGCTGGGCCAGCGTCGCCCAGAAGCCGCTTTCTGCTGCATTCAGAGCAGGGTGAGGCTTCTTCCTAGTGTCTGAACCCTGGTCCGTACTATTCCTCTATGGCGAGAAGCCCGGCCCTTTCCCTAAGCCTCCACCTCCCACCCAAAACTAGGAAGAGAAGCAGTGAAACTTCCCCGACCCCAGAGCGCTGTCCATTCAACATCAGTTTGGTTCCAATCACCTCGTCATTCAGCATTCACTCTGAGGAGATGAATGAGGCAGTAGGAACAGAGGATCGACTATTCCACTATTTAGAAGACAGTTTTAAACACATCTGAGCCCTTCTCTTGGCTTTCAAGTCTCGGCCCCTGAGAATGCTTTTCTAGAGCCTGTCTTTGATAGAACAGTGTTGAACAGAACTTTCCACGACAACCTTCTCTAGTTGTACCATCCGGTACAGCAGCCACTGGCCATGTGTGTCTACCGAGCACCTGAAATGTAGCCAGTGTAACTAAGGAACTGAATTTTGTTTTTAATTTTCTTTTAAAAGTACCACATACGTCTTAAGAGGACAAGCTATACCTCTCCATTCTGTCTGGCCACTAATGCAGTCAGAGAGACGGGACACAGCCTCTGAGCATGTGGACTGGGCGGGAGGGGGAGGGGCAGGCAGATACCTAACCCACGTGTAGTCCGTGCTGAGACCAGACAGCTAAAGGTCAAGCAACACTGACGTGGCGAGTTCCAGAACAAGAAGCGCACACACGTCCCATGCAGTGAGACACCACACGCCTGGGTGCTCCGTGAACACAAGGAGGATTCTGTTCACTGCTGGTGAACTATACTGTAGGCCTCAATCTCTAAAACACGACCCCACCTATAAGAGGTACTGAACAGAAGTCAATTAAGGAGTGAAGGAGATCTTTACCAAGTGAAGGATGCTACGGAAACAAAACAATACAAGCAGCAACACCCAGAGAGGCTCCTGCACCAACCTTGGGAGTCTTCTGGGAACATCGAGCTGGGACCATGGCTACAGTGTGGGGAAGGATATGGGAGTGGCCACAGAAAGCACATCAGGTTTGGTTGGAGCCAGGCCCTAAAAAGTGACCTTGAATGGTGTGTTAAAAACGTAGACTTGATCCCATGAGCACTAGGGAGTATAACTAAGGAAATAAGCAACAATGAGGGTGTTGCATTAGTTTAGGAGAATAGTGTCAACTGAGGGTCTCAAACTCAAGTACCCTTAGAGACCAAGCAGGGGACCACAGGCGTGTGTGCTGTGTGGGGCCTGACAATGGGGAGTGGCGGGCGTCATCAACCAATGGCACCAGGTACCTTGATGGGCTCCACCAGCTCCAGGGCGGGGATGACATTCTCCGAGACCACCTCAGCAGGGACCAGGGTCTTCATGGGCATCTCCTTCACCTCGTCACAGAAGCCGACCAGCACACAGATCTCCTTGGGTTGCTGAAAAGAGCACAGAGGCAGCTGTTAAGAAGCAGGCACGCATTCCCCACACACATGGTCCCACACTCTACACACAAAGGTCAGGGTGCTGGAGAAACATCCTAGACCCGGTATCAAAGTTTGGTGAGGCAAAGACTGATATTAAATCTAAGGGGCTCGTGCAAATACAGATGTACCAAGGAGGCCATGCAAAGCTTTGAAGGGAGATCAGACCACCACTGTCACTCCAGCTAGGGAGCACCCAGGGAAGCACGACCCCTGGCACCTTTCACCAGCAAGCAAATCCTCCCCAAGGCCACCCGGTCTGTTCTAGAACCTGTTTTCCCATTGAGCCGGCTCGCTCTCAGAAGGAAGTAAGCTATACGTTCTTTCTGGAGGAAGAACCATCATGCCCATGACCTAACAAAGCCCATGTGTTAGAAATAAAACCACACCAGATCTTTCAGTAGCAGGACCATTAAAAATGATGCATTAAGGGGAAACACTGACTTTTATACAATCACAGTCTGTATTCATAATAGCACACTCACAGCACACACCAAACCCCAGTCTCCCCAAGTGAGGAAGCTGTTCAACTCAGAAGATCTGCAGATTGATCCCCTTCCCCTCCAGACACCAAACCACAGAGAACTAGAGTTTGGACAACACCCTGACCACTTCATATGAAGGTGGCCAACAGCAAGTGAAGTATACATGCTGCGTATACTTTGTAAACAAATGCGCTCAGCAACTCGCTCTGGCCTGATGGCATCTGCCTCCCACCACCGAACCATGAAGCAGCGAGAAGACTGGAGAAACAAGCCCTGTTAATGGGAGAGAGCGAGCCCACCACCATGGCTCATGGTATCCTATCTCTGACAGGCTTTAAGAATGGGGGAAAAAAATCGGAAAAGGGTTGGAGACAGAGCAAGCTTTTTAGGAAAAAAACCAAGATCAGGAGGTGTGGCTGCTTTGTCTCTGACCAGTTTTGCTATACTAACTCCTTGAGGAGGCCTAGGTGAAAATTCACATATTTCAACCAAGGTGCTCTCCTATTAGACTTCACAATACCTTTGAAAATCTTGAATTCTAGAACTAGATGAGGGCGGTGCTCAGTACAACCCTGCAAGGGCACTGGTTCAGTAAGTCCAGTCGGGGGGCTCGGTCCCCAGGTTTTGCCACCAGTGGCCTTGCTCCCGAGCTGTCTCATGTGGCTCCAGAACCCACAGGACCCCATCACCCCGAGGGGCAGAAGCTATAATCAAGAGATTGTTTCCAATTCTCTGGATCCAGCAGACAGGGGAACAGTCTGCTTGCTATTTGCAAATGACTCGCTCATGCAGCAGAAGCATTTCTGGGCTGATGACAAACATGACTGTGACATGCAGTACTCTCCTGAGTCCTGACAGAAACAAGGTGTCCCACGGGAGTCAGGCCTGCACTGCAGAAAGCAGCGGCCAGAGGCCACCCATGCTTCCCACCCACTCGCAGCCTGCACGTGGCTGGCTACTCACCGATTCTGACCAGAGCATAAGGCTCTGCAGGCTTCATTTTCTGGCACCCCCCAGCATGGGAAAATGAAACCCCTGACCCCTCCAGTGCTGAATCACACAGGAGAGATGTAGACTCTCCCCCTGCCAGCCGATTTATTAACAGAGAGAAGGAGCCTACCTGTCACAATCATCCCTTGTATCTGTCAGAGCTGATGATGCCATACAAAAAAAAGATGAGCAAAATAACTACAAGAAGCAGCAAACCACTACTACAAGCAAATTCCCATCACATACCTGATCCTGCTGTTGAACATAAAAAAAAAACAGGAAATCGGAGATGAAAATAAGAGAAAGGAAAGGACACAATAATTAAGAAAAAATTAAAACAACAATAATCAAGCAGTTAACTGGGTGTAAAAACATCTGTCACCAGAAGTTCAGGGGAAATGCCCTTTCAGGCATCTTACCAACAACCTACCTTGCTCCTACTATTGCCTGCACATGGGCCCTGAAAGCTGCTCTCCTTTCAGGGTCAGACCACACTGTCCAACTGGTCTGTGCACTGTCCCCTTGTCCCTGACACCGAATGAGAACCCTGAGCAGCAAGTCCCTGGAAAGCACCAGTTATGAAGGGCTCTCCTGGCTCTGAAGCCAAGCCCACCTCGCCTTCAAGGCCCTCACCTCAGGCTGGTGATGAGCAGCCGGAAACAAGACACAGGGCTGCTCAAATCAGAGCACCGTCTTAGAACATCAAATACACCCAGAGAGGTCACAGAGCCCAGGCCCAGGTCTCAGGGCAGACTGCCCCCAGGTGGCCAAATGCCAGCCTGGAAGGCTGGTCTGACAATGCAGGCATACCTCATTTTGTTGAGCTTCACAGATTACACAAATTGAAGGTTTGGGGCAACCTTGCTTCAAGCCAAGTCTACTGACCCCCACTCTGTTACATTTGCTCACTGCATGTCTCTGGGTCATATTTTGGTAATTCCTGCAGTATTTCTAATTTTTTACCTTACTAGCTAGTTAAGGTGATCTGTGTGATCAGTAATCTTTAATGTTACTACTATGACTCACTAAAGGCTTCCATGATGGTATTTTTTAGCAATAAAGTATTTTTATTTAAGGTATATACATTGTTTCTTTAAACCTAATGCTACTGCATACTTCACAGAGTGTGGTACAAATGTAACTTTCATATGACTGGAAAGCCAAAAAATTCACTGTACTGCAGTGGTCTGAAACTAAACCTCTGGCATCTCTGAGGTAAGTCTGTGTACCAAAAGCCTTGCCCTTTATTCAGCAATTCCAGTCTTACTTACCGTTTACCTATCTTGAGGGGAAAAAACAGGGATGTGCGTTTCTATCTCTTAGGCTCTCTGGATGTTCATCATACTTTTTATTCTAAGAGCAAACCTGAAAACAACCTCAACACCAGCCATAAGGAATTTTATCTATACAGTGGAATACTGTGCAGCCATTTAGCAATCACACATGCAGAATATTTAATGACCAAGGCAAGTTTAGACAAAAAATGCAAAAATATGGGCAATTATCCCTATTTCCAAATATGTCTATGCAGCATGATTTTTAAAAATAATAAAAATATTTTGTTAGCTATGACGACGCACTTAACTAGACCACATCACATCAAAGGCTTATTTTTTCCTGCTTTAGCAGCACGCCTTTGTATGCAAAAGTCCTGTGCCTTTAAACTATTTTTAGAACAAGGCAGGGTGTGAGTAATATTTCCACAAAAATTCTATTGTGCCTGATGGAACCCAAGTGGTCAGATCGGGGCCAAAGAGTAACTCATTTAGGCTTTACAGGCCCTAAGCTCTTAACTACTGAACCCTACTATATAGTGAAAATATGGGTATCACTATATTCCAATAAAACTACTGGGCCATAGCTTTCTGATCCCTAGTTAGAGAACAAATTTAAGAACTGCAGGCCAATCTCAACGTAGTTAGGAAGTTAGCATGACAGAGAGAAAAGCAGTATTAAATACAACTCAGCCCTCACCCCACTGTGGATTAGATCCTAGGAGGCCCGGGCACCTTCCCTGTGTAAGGATGCCTTCAGACCACCCTGCTCTGTACAGTTTCCTGCATGGAGCTAGCTGGCTTCCCGCCACGCAATGGATGTTTTCTACCTCTAATAATGGAGGTCCACCCCCACCACCTCGATGGGTCAGAAGCAAGTGTGGCAGTTACGGGCTCAAGCAGCAGCCACAGCCGACACTGCTGCAGTGCGAGGGCCAACCAGGGAGGCGGGCTCTCCCCGCTCAGAACTCAGGCTACAACAGGGCAATCCTCAGGCCTGGCCGAGCTACAGAACAGACTATTCCCACTGGTCCCAGAATGAAAGCCAGATACCGGAAATCTGATGGCCGGCTCACAGACAGGGAGGCAAACAAACCGCCAGGGAGCCACCACGGCAGTCCCGAGGGTCAGGCTGCTTCCGCCTTTCCCCGGCCAGGGGAACACAAGGGGGAGGTACTAAGTTGCAGGTGGTCAAAGAGGGCTCCTTTTGGTTTAATTCAGTACTCAGAGGTAAAAAAGGGAAACTAAACTGTACAATTTTCAAAATCCTAGAAATCACAATCTGAGACAAAGAGAAACGCTAACAGGGAGCTTCCCCCACCACCTACCATATGCATCACCATTTGGATAGCAATTTCCGAATACTGGTTGATGTAGTTCTTGCACTGGGGAGACAGAAAGAGACCTTTAGTAAAATACTGCTGCAACACACAGACACCCCAGCCTTTCTAGCAGTGTAGATATGCAAACATCCAGACAAGCTTCCAAGAGCAGAATCCTATCTATGTCCGTTCTGGGCAGCCTCAATCAGACAAAACATGGCAAAGTGTTTCGAAAACATTTTCCAAGGGCCCTTAGAGATGGAGTCCTCCAATCTCCTTTTATGACCCTCGCTTTCCCCAAGGTCACACAGCAACTACTCGGGCAATTTAGGCTAAGTGTGAGATACACTGATCCATCTGAGATTATTTTCCAAATTCATTCACACATTCTTAGACAGGATTATAAAGTTTAAATCTAGTATAATTCAGTTAAGTTATAATGATTTTCATAAATATCTAGGTATTTCTTGCAGACCCTCTGGTCATGACTGTGAAGTGTCTATAAGCAAGAAAACAGAAGGTGATTTAACAGCCCTCAGAGAGGCTAACCTGGGGAAGCCAGCTGACATAGCAAATATACAAAGACACTTCAATGAGGCTAAAAGAGTTCCAGGTTTAAGTGGACAGAAAGGGACCCTTAGCTTCCAAAGCTCCACCTAGAAAGGCTGCTCTAGAACCCAGACCCAGGGAGTCTCCACATCCAGGTCTAGCAGAGGTGTAGTTTCCTAGCTGTCAGAAATTAAACAGCATTTTGGTTTTAGATGTCAATCTCATGAGTATGGTTAATGTGAAAAGGGTCCAAGAAATAAAACCCCCGTGGGGCTAACAGAATTCCTGAGCCCACAAGACAAACATCCACCACAGTTAAGGAGGGGGTGTCGGGCAAGCCTCCTGCCAGCCAGGGGCCTGGCTTCCCCCAGGGAACTGCCCTGCTGGTGGCAGGGCCAGCAGTTAGAATCACGAATATACAACAGTCCAGCCTTTCAAACCAGGGGTCTAAGTGGTTCTATTCTTGTTCCTCACACACGTGGCAACCGGGAGAAAAGAAGAACAATCTCTTCCTCGGGGCCCTTAGGGGGGACCTGAAGTGGTACCCCAGAAGTGAACTTTCTTGGCTGTCTCACTCCTGTCTCCAGAGCCCAGCTCCCTGGCCCAGAACATCCTGTGATGCAGGAGGCAAGGCTCACCATGTCGGACATGCCGGGCCCCAGGCGGTCACACTCCTCCTTAGCGTGGTCCACCAAGGCCTCGACAAAGGTGGAGTTGGTCCTCAGAGCTTCCTGGACATCAGTTACCATCTGAATGCAGTCCTGGCAGACGTTCCCATTAGCCTAGACAGACAGGGTGGTTAGGCTATACACCCTCCTTAAACAGCTCAGGGCATTCAGATTCCTACACATTCATACTATAGCACTAGAAGTGAGTCCCTGAACAGTCCCTAATGTGCTTTTTATAGGCTCTAAAGTGACTGAGGTTTAAAATCATATGGGCATTTATTACAGTGAAACCTAACAGGAAAGGGGGCGTGTTAAACATCCCAGTTCTTCAGAATCTCCCTGGCTCAACCATTAGAAGGGTGGCTGGTGTATCTGGAGTCAGGTGAAGGAAAGAGGCCCCAGTTTCAGAACTGTACACACTGCCCCTTCTGTGTCTCAGCTCTGGTTCCACACCAACCCCGACCGGGGCCCTGCGCAGCCTGGCCCATCGCCTCACCTCCTTGGGCTGGGGCTTGCTGTGGGTGCCGTCCTGAGGGTACAGGAGGAGGGGGATGTTGGCCATGAAGGGGGCCACCACCTCAGCCATATCCAGCTCCGGGATCTGATTGGACTCGAGCTGTTTCTGGTGATTCAGCTCTGCCAGGTGCTTCTGAAGAGACTCGCAGAGGTTGAGAGCGGAGCACACCTCCCCGGGACGGCTCTGGGGGGGAAGAGGCCCAAATGGAAACCCTCACCCCAGAAGGAAACAGGCCACCTGGTGCCTCAGAGTTCTCCCTTTCCTTATCTCCTGCGCACATGCCCAGCTCACAGGCACCTCAAACTAAACCACTCAAACCCCCGCAGCTCCATTTTAGCAAACGGTCCTTCCACCATCCTCCCAGAGGCACTGGCCACAAACCTGGAAGGCGTGACTAACTCTTCCGTTGCCTGCAGTCCTAGTCTGTTTATCCTCTAAGACAATGTGCAGCTCTTCGCCTCCCCTACCCTCCTCACATCTCATACCTGACCGTCCCACCAGCTTCCCCTCTTGCAACTCGCCACTGGTGGGACCCAGACCAACCCCTCTGAACAAGGATCCTGCCACTTCTCCTGTGAACCCCTCCCAGGGGTCCCCGCTGCAACTGGCAATCCTGGAACATGGCCTGAGGTCTTGTGGTGACCCCTGCTTTCTGCACCAAAACTGTGGTCCCTGCCCAGGACACCCCTGCCCCACTAGAGGTTTTTAGAGCCTTTCCAAATTCATAAACTTGGCTCCTTGTTCCTTCCTGAAAACCCAACCTATGACATGTGGTTTATGCCTAACAGGTACTTACTGAATGACAGTCGAGCATCCTTATGGCTGACATGAGTTATCAAATCAATACCTGTAACTGTTAAACCAGTTTACATTCCCTCAATTCTATGAGTTCCCATATTTCCTGTACCCTCCACAACCCTTGGACATTACAACCTGAGTGGGCTGCTGTGCCAAAGCCATTCTGGATGTTAAAATTGTAGAAAAGATCTGTTGACAAAATCCCAATCTATCAAAGAATTCTCCATCATGGTCACTGCAATCTGATCTGGAACCTCCCCTGGCTCCAGAGGTGCCCTAAGAAGCTCTTCTCCCATCACGTACCATCTGTCCTTTAATCATGTCCAGGATGACTGGGAGGTATGAGTCAACGATCTCCTTGCAGGAGGCAGACATGTTCGGCTTAGGGAGCCAGTCACAGGTCCTTTCCAAGTACACAAGGATCTCTTGCTAGAGAGGACAGAGGCAAGAGTCAGACCAGAATGGACTTCTTCTCCACCAATGGCCTGAACGTAAGAGGCCCTCCAGCTCCAGCGGCCCTCAGGGAAGAGGTCATGGGAGAGAGCTAGAGAGGAGCCGGGGCTCTGCCAGACCAAAGAAGCAGAAAGCAGACGCAAGCACTATTCACAACAGAGGTGCTCGGACCTGCAGTCTCACAGGCACAGGGAACTCTGAGCAGGTATCGCCAAAAATGAACCTAAAGGTTAACAGCATGTGATACAAGATCCCAGTCAACCACGGGCATTTAATGCTGAGCTCAGGAATCAACAAACTAGTGCCCGTGGCTTGTTTTTGCACAGCTTGTGGTTAAGAATGGTCCTTACATTTCTAAAGGACGGGCTGGGGGGATTACGTGACAGAAACAGTCTGTGGCCCATGGGACAATTATTTCCCACCTAGGCCTGGACCATTCCTAGTTGGACCCCCAGAGTCACAGCCACACAGCCACCACTCACACACTGTCACACACGCACCAGTGGCGGCTCACCTCGGTGGCGTTGTCCTTCAACATGTTACCAGCTGCAGTGATGACATCTTTGCATATGTCACAGGGAAGGGATTTCTAAGAGGAAAGGGCACAAGAGAGATCTGTATCTGTAGGACAAAACTCACATCACACACGGGTGAAGACCACCTCGGCCTTTTTTCTCATTCTATCTAGCCAGGGCCACCTCTGACACACCGGCCCATGCCAGTCCCCCAACCTAGGTGAGAAGCACTGGACACCGCAGGGAGGATCAGGAGTGCCTGAGCACAGTGCTCTGCTTCCATGGGACAGAAACCCTCCTCGGGTACCTGCCACCCCTCAGCACCTTGCACAGTGCGCCTGGCACCAGCCACACTTTGCAGGCCTGCTCACAGCACACCTGTGAGGAAACTGAGGCTCAGAATGTATCAGCTACAGAGACGTCCTGGTGGTCCAGTGGCTCAGACTCCGTGCTCCCAGTGCAGGGAGGCCTGGGTTTGATCCCTGGTCAGGGCACTACATCCTACCTGCCACAACCTACATGCGTCCACTGAGGATCCTGCCTGCTGCAACTCAGACTTGGTACAGCCAAAGTAAATGAAGTGAAGTGAAAGTCATTCAGTCATGTCCAACTCTCTGTGACCCCATGGACTATACTATAGTCCCTGGAATTCTTCAGGCCAGAATACTGGAGTGGATAGCCATTCCCTCCTCCAGGGCATCTTCCCAACCCAGGGATCAAACCCAGGTCTTCCACTTTGCTGGTGGATTCTTTTACCAGCTGAACCACAAGGGAAGCCTAAGAAAATATTTTTAAGTGGAAATCAGAGAAAATCGATACTGTGATGCAGAGAAAGGAGGGGAAGGCAAGGAAACAGGGCCCAGCCAGACCTCTGCACATTCACACCGGCACCACAGCCAATATTTCATCTGCGTTCCACCTCCTGGGCCGTGCGGCATGCCAGTGGGGGCCACACACCACCACTGCAGAGCTCAGAGATGGAAAACTTGGCATCCCTTCACGGCCCAGGACCATGGAAAGTTTAGCCAGTCCTCAAAGCTTGTAGGGTATTCCCTTCTATATGTCAGCTGATTTTCGACCCATGAAGAAGGAACTGACACATCTCAACTGACACAGGTGAGATAAAGGAACACCTGTGAATTTAGCTGCGTTTAGAGAAACTGCCTTGAACCTTCGGACCTAATCACGCTAATTCCGTGCATGGGGCGACTCAGGCATACTGAATGAGTGCCCGTGAGGTTCAGGTGTCCACAAAGACTGTCCTGTCAAGAGAGAGAGATCTAAAACCTTCCCCTCATGACACACTAAACTTCAAAAGAGGAAGCAGTATCAAAAACAAGACCAGAAGCAAATGAGAAACAAAGTCTGAAATTTTGGCCACAGACGGCAGGTCAAGAGTGAATTCAGAAACTTAAAGAGCAGTGTTATATAATTAATTCTTCCTCTCTTCCTGAAGTACTAGGAGCCACTGACAAGTTTAAGACTTCAAGCTCCCCACAGTCAAATCTGGCTTGTACCCTGGGTGGAAGCACATCCCGGAGTAGGCTGACTCAGCCAGCAGACCTTGGGCATCTCCTGAGAAGGTTCAGATGGCGTGGAGAGCGCACTTGAGGTTTTGTCATCTCAAGAGTATTCCCACATTAATGTGCTATATATTTATCACTGTTCAGATGAAAAATCAGTGGCATCTTTTCCAGGTTGGCTATAGCTGGAAATAAAACTCTTGACAGCTACCAAGCTCTAGCTCTGAATCAATGATGTGGCTGTTTGAGAGACAGAGAGAGAAAATGCCAGAAGAGGGGGAAAGGATTTTCAAAAGCTTAGCATCTACTCTCAGTGAGTGACAAGGGCAGAGCTGTACCCGTGTGTGCAGCCCTGGGAATGGGAGCCACACCTTATCTGGGGCAGAGAGGATGGAGGGGAGCACACAGTGGGGGACTCTCACCCCATCTGCACATGAAGACAGACTGACCTGGGGGGCGGAGGGGCCTCCCCTCTCCAGCCCTCCACCACTCCCTGCGGGTACCCCGCCCCCCAACCACCACAAACAGGTCCCCAGGGCATCAAGAGGAGCAAACAGAGGAGGCAGGAGAGAGCGCTGCATTGAGGGCAGCAGTTCCAGACGACACTCACCACAGTCGGCTTGTTCCAGACGGTCTGCAGGCAGTGCTGCACGGCCCCGCAGTCGGACGCTGTCTTCACATTCTGACACCACACGGCCGAGCCTCTGGTACATTCCCTCAGGCCCAGGATGGGGCTGGCGAGAGCTGCAAGCAGAACCGGCGGCGTGAGCACGTGGCCCACTCCCACAAGGCCCGCCTCCCTTGCTTCCCCAGGATGGGGCCCTGGCATTCTGTGGGAACACTAGGGTGCCCCTCACCAGCTGCAGGAGACACGAGTCATACAGCCAAGGAGCGGCATTGTCACCTGTGTCCCGGGGTGGGGAGGGACGACCCCTCTGGTTCACTGTTTTCCTCTACCACTATTTTCAGCACAGTATCAGGCAACAGGCCAGGCGTTTTAATCTAAAATTTCCATGAAGTAAAGAAGGAAATCAAAAAACAAAAGACTGGCAAGTTTAGAAACAAAAGATTCAAACTTCTACAGAATGAAAAATAGCCAAAGCTTAAAAAACTGTAATGAGACCAAGATTCATAGCCTATAAAACGATGGCTCTTGCATTCTCAGTCAATCCTAAAGGAAATTAGTCCTGAATATTCATTGGAAGGAATGATGCTGATATTTTTGCCCACCTGATGTGAAGAACTGACTCACTGGAAAAGACTGATGCTGGGAAAGACTGAAGGCAGGAGGAGAAGGGGACAAGGGGACGACAGAGGACGAGATGGCTGGATGGCATCACTGACTCAATGGACAGGAGTTTGAGCAAACTCAGGGAGTTGGTGATGGACAGGGAAGCCTGGTGTGCAGCAGTCCATGGGCTCGCAAAGAGTCACACGATTAAACAACTGAACTGAACGCTGTTGTAGTAAAGACCCTTTATAAATCAACTGGGTGAGTTTCTGCACATAAGCAAGTCTACTAGCAAAAAAAAAAAGACTACAGAGCCACCAAGATACCATGAAGTGTACGTGTGTCCACCTGAAACCAGTTGCAGGCGTGGAGTTTCATCTATGGTGTAACAAGGGAAGTACTCGCACAGAAGTCACAGCCACAGAAATGAGATTAGCAAAAAGAAAGAAAGGTCTAAGTCATCTGGAACCAAAGAAATGCAGGTTAAAGTGAGAAAGTGAAAGTGAAGTCGCTCAGCTGCGACCCCACTGACTGTAGTCCAGCAGACTCCTCCATCCATGGGATTCTCCAGGCAAGAATACTGCAGTGGGTTGCCACTGCCTTCTCCAGGGGATCTTCCTGACCCAGGGGTCAAACCCAGGTCTCCCACATTGCAGGCAGACACTTTAACCTCTGAGCTACCAAAGGGATCCAAATAGCTAAGGGGAAACAAAAAACTTGTCACAAAACAGTGACAAATTTGTGGTGAAAATGCATTATTATAAAGCTGACAGCAGTGTGACTGGTAAGTTACTTCTCAAAATGTATTAATGCATTTTAAGAACTGGAGAGAAAAATTCCTCTTCAAAAGTCCACTTCTAATAAAACATTGGGAAATACAGTAACTTAACAGGTAAACTACGACACGCATAAGTATGTATATTAAGTAAAAGTTACGATTTTTAAAAAAAGGGAGATGTAAGCCAAATGCTCAAAAAATTGGGGGAAACTAGTGATATTCTTATCAAAATACACAGCTGATAAGTATACTTATAAAGATGACATATGTCAAACAAAAAAAATTCAAAAAGAATATGAAATTGGGTTTTACAAAAAATCAGAAAATAAAACAACGTGGTTGGCTAAATTATTTCTCTTAATTCCCAATGGCATGTTGGGTGTGTGTAATTTTTAAACAATATAAACTGGCTGAGAGTGCCTGTGTGTTTCTTAAAATAGGTCTATGTTACTCCTTGATTCTGTAACTGAAAAACATCAAAACTCTCACATTCACACCTCACTAGGAAACTACAGGTTATATCAGGCTGCATGTAGGGCGGATGACTGCCCAGAGATCAAATTCCAGCATATATCAAGAGAGGGCTGAACTAACTTCTATCACAAACAGAAAACATTTGGTGGGGGTCTGAGAAGAACACCCCAGAGCCATGAAACAAGCAGATTTAGCACCTCAGGCATCATGCTGCTTCACCCCATAAACCAAGAGAGGACGCAGTAAATTCTATAGACACCCCTCTCTCTCACACACACACCCCCCCTCCCACCACGGGCTACATACAATGAGAGTGGCAGGTGGTCTCCCTCCAGAAGGGAGGAAATGCTGTTGTAACACTTTACCAGCATTCAAGCCTAGTTACAGTTTCACAAACTATTCATGCAAAGATAGGAATCGCACATCCTCAGAAAGCTCGTCAGATGATGTGCGCCCCTTCAGACACCTACAAATGAATTCCTAATCTGCCGCCCAGATTACAGCCCTCTGTGACCTTTTTGAGCAAAAACATCACAACCCACAACCAGTTCAGGAGCTCAACAGAACTGGCTGCGTGCCAAAAGCTGTTGGTTTGGTCTGGTCTTTGTGGGAAAACACGTGGTAGGTTCATAACAGCACCACACTCCCCAGACAGAGCTGAGAGAGGCTGCGCCCTCAGCTGCAGGTGGGGGAGGGGAAGGACTCTGAGGAGTGAGGGGGTCACAGCGACAGCCCCAGACCTGGCAGCTACCACTAGCACTTCCCACGCTCCTCCCAGGCACTGGTCTCCGGGTTCTCCTGGAACGGTACCCACGAGGACACACTGCCTGCTTCCATCTCCACACAGGAAATGCAAATTATCAACAAAATGAGTCTTTGGGCAAAGGAACACACAGTGGTACAGAGAAACCATCACAGCCAGAAGGATGGACCTCAGCGGATAAAAGCAGGGCCAGTGAACAGCACTGCCTGCACAGCGCCTGACCTCCATTCTCCATCCTCACAAATACAGTCACCGACAACTTTCATCAGCTTTCATCCGGGACTGTCTCCGACTGTCCCAGCTAGAAACTGACCGAAATCTATCAGGTTTCAGGAACACAATGCACTATCACAGGCCCAAGGGCAAGAATGCTTTGTAACTTGCTTACTCCCTTAGGAGCTTGAAACAGTAACCACTTGCTATATAGACTTTGTAACTTGTTTACTCCCTTAGGAACTTGAAGTAGTAACAGCCTGCTATAAAGACTTTGCTACTTGTTTTGGCCAAGCCATTCTAGACTAAAAAAGTAGCCTCTTTTATCTGATATTGGTCAGGCTACCAAGAACCCAAGGTCATTCCCCAATGCCAACAGTTACTGAGTAGTAACAAGCCTGCACCTCAGAACTAGAGATAAAAGATGCAAGGGAGCCCAACTGGTAGACCTAAGAGGTCACCCAATCCACGCCTAAGACACTTCATGGACACTGAGAAATGACAACTGAAGTCCCAACTCCTAGAAATTCAGTTCTCAGCTAGACATCCCCATTTACCTCCAACCTAAAGCCAAATTTACAAAGGTGCATATTATTAAAATGGCCTCTGGTGGGATTTCCTAACTTGAAACAACTGCGTTTTCTCAGGTTGGTAATGAGGCTGAAACAAGCCTGGTGATGCCAGTGAGCTACCTGCTGTGGTTCGGGGCTTATTTCAGGAACTGGTCTCCTGGAACCCAACAGTGGGTCAGAACAAGTTTGGGACACAGATCCTTTCCCCAGAAAACGCACTCGTACACAAAACCCTCACCCCTCTTCAAGGGGCTCTCAACAGCTGTGCACAGGGCAAGCTCTGGCGGTAAGCATGGCTCTTCTCCACAGAAGTGGGAGAACAACTAAGATGAAGATGTAATCATTAACCACTCTGAGACAAGCACAGGGCCCTTGGGTGGGAGATCAAGGTGAAGACAGACTCCTGGAGCCCAGAGCAGAAGGGACAGACACTGCAGTAACAGAATCCTGGCGCTGCAGGCCTGGGAGCAGCGAGGAGGATGCCAAACTGCCTGGGCAGCCAGGGGTGGCTTCTTCAAAACTGAAAACTGAACTGGCACCTGAAAGACTGTCTAGGAGAGAGGGAGAGACAGGGTGAGTGTGGGGTGGGGGCGCGAGGGGAGGGGGAGCAGTGCTCTTTATAAAGGGAAAGCACTGGCTTTCTCTTTTCAGGAGCCAGGCTGAAGCAGCCCTCAGGCCCACTGGGAAGGACCCCAGCTGGCACTCCTCCCTTGTGACGGGTGCTGCAGGCGACAGCACACACTGGAGTCACCAGGCGGGAAGTGGGAGAAGCGAGAGGGAGGTGGGAGATCTGGATGACGGGTACCTGATGGAGTGCAAGGCTCAACCCAGAAAGACCAAGAGGGGAGCGGGGCAGCAAGAAATGAAGGGACAGCTGGAAAAATAAAACCCTCTGGGTTAGGTTTAAATCTGAAGTCTGTGCAGCTGGAAGAGAGAACAGGGCAGCAAGAGCCAACAGCACGAGGACAGAGGTGGGGGTCAGAACCCAGGGACACAGGCAGGCCGAACACATGTGTGCACCCACTCCCTGGGACAGTGAAGGGCACGCTAGGGACAAGGGGGCAGGCGGGAAGGCGAGGCCCCTAGGAGACAGGAGGTGTTCAACTGGGAAAGAGAAGGTTTCCAGGATATGCACAGTTACCGTCACAGGTCAAGGACACCTTCCACCTCTGACACGGCGACAGACCTGCTCTGGGCGGTGGTTTCAGACCCCAGACCTCAGACCTCAGACCTCAGACCTCAGACCTCAGAGCAGTGGGGAGAGGCGAAGGGAAGCAGACCACAGCTCAAGGTAAGAAACATTAACATCCACAGGCCATAAAAAGGGAGTGGGTTGGCTCATTACATGATGCCCTTGCCAACAGCAGGAGCAACCAAAGGAAATCCCCATCCTGTGAGGGATTCTGTGTAAGAGGGATCCTGAGTGGTGAGCGGGGGAGGACCTCTAGGGGCTATAAGTCTTCACTCTCATAATAATGAGGCAAACGACATTCAGTATTTACACAGAGCCAATGTCGAAATTACCCTAAACTACTTTCTTAGGTGTTATTTCTCAAAACATGTTCCCAGCAAAGCATTCATCTCTATATTGATCTTCCCACACTGCCCCCAAATACCAACTTCCTGCTATGAGGCAACAGGCTGAACTCTAAGAAAGTTCTTAGACTGTCTGCCTGACCCCTTGGAGATTTCCAATTTAAATCGGTCATATTAAGCAGAATCACTGCTCAGGGTGAAGCAAGCACTACACTTCTTAGTTCAAGGGCCTGGCATTCGAGCCCTCAATGACAAGCACTGGTGGGCTGAAGTCAGAGAAAAAATGCTTCAGAGATACTGAACACCACAGGCAAGTTCCATTTTATTAGAACTGGGTTTTGGTTTTGCTTTTTTAAAAAGACTTCAATTGCTATTTCCTTAGGAAAGGGGTGCGTGCTCTATCCCCTTTTGACTCCCCAGGCTTAGAAGAAAATAAGCAGATGATGTGTTCTAAACCACTCCACATGTAAGTCATCAAAGATGGGCTGCAATGGAATTCGTCTGTCTTGAGAACAGTTGCCATGAGCCGATCAGTCACTGGCTTTGCTTGTGGCAGCTCAAGCAGAGATCCTGAATCTAACCAAAAATCCTCAGCGAGCCTGGGAGGGAGGGAGGGGGTAAGAGCTCACCATAACCATGCATGCTTCAGGTGCTCTTGTGATGACCTCTTAAGTGAGAAGGAACTAAATCCCGAGTTTAGAGTGAGGCTTCTAAAGCAACTTATCCACCATCTAAGCTAAAACGCGGTATACTGAAAAGAAAATAAGATCTGCCTGCAAGGCCTGTCCAAATGACCTCAAGCAAACCATTATCCTTCTGAGTTTGTTTTTCATCTGTAAAGTGAGGATTTTACTGGATTGTTTTGAGAAACAGAATGACAAAACTATGCAATTTCAACTACCAGAGTACTACTCTCTCGATCATCATTCCTTACCATCATCTCTCTGGCATCTTAATTTATCTATCTTATCCCCTACCAGACTGGCTCTGAAATTAGTGAAGGTTCAGATCATGGCTCTATTACTTTCAGTCACATGACTATCTGAACTTTAGTCTTCAGATCAGCAAAATGGGCCTTTTATGAGTACCTACTTCAGGGAATTTGTAAAAATTCATCTATTTGTAAAACAAAGTTAGTGCAGTGCTGGCATGCTATCAAGTCCAACAAGCACCATTATGATTACTATCCATAGCAGAAACCAGATCTGCCTCGGCTCCACCACCCTGCCCAGAACAAGCATTCCACAAATAGCTGAATCAAGGCTGTTCAATTTGCTTTCTCTACATTTAATCAGGTCATTAACTGGCAGCTCAATGACCTGGAGAGTGCACCCCAACAACCTCAGGAGTTGCTGGTCGCTAAATTAAGACCCAGAAATCACAAGGAGAGTGAAGCACTGGCAACACTGTTAATGAGCCCAGGAGCCGACACTGTTCATCTAGGAACTAAACAAGAAGCCCTGCATGAACAAAAACGAGAGGCGCCCAGCAAGATACCAGTTAGAGCACCGGCAAAATGCTTCCAGCAATTCATGTAATTGCAGCTACAGGCTGACCGCCCTCCAATCCCAAGAAAGCGACCACTGTTCAAAATATTTTTGGAACCCACCTTTTTAAAAAGTCCTCTCAAAACCTCTCCTTTTCTGGAAAGGCAGGAGGGAGTGTGGCACCCTGATCACTGTCCTGGTGATCAGGGGTAGACAGACCTGAAGAAACCTCTGCTCTGCTGTCCATGACAGCCAAGCCTCAGAAAACTCACTAATGCCACAATTACTTGCAAAATATGCAAAATAAAGGTGCTGTCTTCTCAGGAATTCTGTGAAAACTAATGAGAAAGCACTGACAGTGCCTAGCACCTAAGAAGCTCAGTTGACTAAAACAATCAGCCTGTTGTGAATGGTGAACCTGGGGGAAGGATGACAAAGGGAGGTGGTCACATTCTAATTTTTGTTTTGGCATAAATTAACCTTTTTTCATGTTACCTTTAAAATCAGAAAAAAAAAACTGTTAAATCTTACAACCTGTTATAGGGAACAATTATCGCCCAGTGTGGCAAAGACCGCAAGTGCTCCCTGTATCTATTCTCCACCCATTTCAAAGGAACAGAACTACAAATTCTTAGCTACATATAAGGCTGCCAAAACTAGAAGCCACATTTCCCAGTTTCCCTTTTAGCAAGATCTGGCCGTGAAACCGATTCTGGCTGATGGGGTGGATGTCAGCAGAGGTTACTGAACTCTTAAAGACAAACTTGATAGCAGGAACTCTGGCAGCCAGGATGGGCCACAAAGAAAGGGGCTAAACTTCAAGGACGCTGAATATTAACCTAGAAAAATGTGGGTCTCTGAATTCTTTCGGAAGTAGAAACACTATACTAGCCCTAGACTGCCTGGCTCCTGAACTTCCTATGATAGGTAAGAACAGTTCAATAATATTCAAGCCATCATTATTCTAGGTCTCTGTTGCCTGCAGTCAATGGACAGCTAACTTTACTATCAGCTTAATCATCTACTTCAGTCACCAAAATGGTCTCCAAATGACAAGTCTTTACTAAGGCTTAACTTCATTAAGAATATTTAAAAATCCATGTACACAACATAATGACAAAGATTTTCAAAAACAACCTCAGAATGAAAGGGATAATTATTCCTAGAATGTGTATTTTATGTCCTATTGGTTATAACAGTCTTATTACTTTAGTCATATAAAATCATTTCTTTTTAAATATTTCCAGTAACATATGCTAAATATTGTTCAAATCTGATTATCAACAAAAAGTGGGAGAGGGTGTTACAGAAAATGCAAGCAGCCTCCCTGTATCAATAATCAGAACACAGCACACATTCCACAGGGCAGTGGATCTGATGCCTGGGTAATGCAGTGCCATGGCAACAAGCAGGTTGCTAGGAAACCAAGAGAGATGAACCCCAGGAGGGGCAGCATCTACCTCAGGTCCCCCGCATTCAGACATTTCTCAGGAGAATTCATGCACTTAGATTCCCTAAGAGCGAGGACATAATACAATGCAGTCAACAATCACTACTCGATGAAACAGCTGGTGTCACAAATACCTTTGATGGCAAAGAACATTTGTCTCTTCTTTATAGGATCTTGCTTTTGGAGAACATTCCACAGAGCTAAATAAAAACACCGCCCATTTAATCATTCAGAATGGCATTAGCTCGGAGGCAGCCTGCCTTGATCTGGAGGAAGTAAAGTCCAAATATTATCACAAAAGAAATCTGTGGCAATAAAGCTTTCAAGTTCCCTAGGCTGACATCCCATTACCTCTGGCCCAGATAAGCTATTATTTCTGTTACTTAAGACAAAGGTTCTTTCTTCCCTGTTTCTCCTCTGCCACTGCTGCTGTGTTTCTAAATTTTCCTAAGCCAGATCACTCTAGGAAGAAATTAATCACATGAAGAAAGCAACAGAATGCTCAGGTACACTGCCCTGTGTGGTAACACACACTGAGGGGCAAGGTGATCTTCTTAAGATTGTAAAAGAACAACTCAACTTGGCATAATTAATTTTGGGAAGAGAAATTCCTATCGCCTTCATTCAAGAGCATTCCAGTCCTAACACAACACTGTAAATCGACTATACTCCAATAAAAAGATTAAAAAAAAAAAAAAGAGCACTCTAGTCAGATATAAACTATTAGCAAAAGCTCTTCCAACATGTCAACCTATTAGGCTGATGATCAGAGATGAACTTAAATCACCTTAGGTAAGATTATGCCACAGGGCCAAACAGGACTGCCTAACATCCAGCCAGGTGGATGGGTATAGGCAGAGGTCAAAAATGCACATCTGCATGGCCCAGGGTACGGCCCAGGACTCAATTCAGCCAGCAGCCAGTTCAGGCTCTACCTCATCCCGGCTAATCAGCTAGGTGGTCTCTGTAACTCTGAAGAAGAAAATATTCTCTAAAAAAAAAAAAAAGATTTTCATGCAAACTCTACTAATAGGAGTGTTCTGGGCTTATCCCACATTGATTGTTTATTAACTAAAAAGTTTCAGGAACTTCCCTGTTGGTCCAGTGACTAAGAATCCATGCTGCCAATGCAGGGGGCCTGGGTTTGATCCCTAGTTGGGGAACTAGATTCCACAGGCTGCAACTGAGAGTTCACATGCCTCCACTAAAGATCCTGTGGGCCGCAACTAAGACCTGGCACAGCCAAATAAATTAAATTAAATGTAAAATAAAACAAAAAGTTTCAGACGTGTGTGTCTACAACAAATGTCTCTTACTTAACACTTAAAAGAATACCACCTTCACTGAAAACGCCGAATCTAAAATTCAGACCACAGCGTGGATGAGGGCAGGATACTAGGATGCCCCCAGTATTCTAATTTAGTTGCTCTCATCTGTGAGGGCTCTTATGCGGATACAATCGATTTTAAGCAAAAAGCTCCTAGAAGAGAGCTGGGCACACAGTGAACTCTCGGGAAGGGTCACCTACTCTGACACCTGCAGTTCCTGCAAATCAGCTACACGAGGGGTTCACCCTCCAAGTACGGTCCATGGAACCCTGAGGGTCTCAAAGATTCTTTCAGAGGGTCTGTGAGGTCAAAATTCTCATAATAGGAGTAATATGAAGATGCCAGTTGCCTTTTTCACTCATGCACACACAAAGGAGCAGTGGAATTTTTCCGGAAATGTGTGACATGTGACAGTGCAAAGATGAATGCAAAAGCAACTGAAAATCCAGCCAGATGTTAAAAAGACTGCAGAAATGTAAAAGAAGCTGTTCCCTTCCCTAAGTATGTTTATGTTTAGGAAAAGAGCTATTTTTCATTAAAATCACAGTATTTTAACATGTAATGGATTTATTTTTTAAGCATTATTTTTAAAATTTTGTCAATTTATAAGATGGCAAATATCAACAGATACAATCCACATTAAGAAAAGAATACACAAGACCAAAAAGCTGGAGAACCACTGCCTAAAACATTTGTAAACAATCAAGTTCTGGAACCAAAAGGAGGGGAAATAACTTCCAGAGATTATTAGGGCTACCGGGGGTATCTAAGTTATGTTAGGCTCTTGTGTCCCTATTCCCTACATAAAATCCTCTCCAACAGGCTTGGGGGACAAGGGACGGGCAGTTTCTAATCTGGACACAAACTATTATTCAAAGCCAACAGTTCCCCTGAATCCAAAGTCACTCTTGATTTGGAAACTCCTAAACACAATTTCTCAAAATTAGTTTCAGTTAATAAGAGAAAATGCTTTGTTTAATCGTGACAAAGACTTGGCACTAGCAGCATTTAGGTTTTATGCACAGCGACCCACCAGCACTTCCTGAGCTGACATCTACTTTCTACGCCTCACACCACAGTCCGGCAGTGCTGAGCACCTATTAGGTGCTGAACACTATTATACACGCTGCAGACCCAGTAAGTGACCATGACAATAAATAAAAACACATCACATGATACCAGGCAAAGCTGAGTGTTATGAAGAAAAATGAAGCCAAGGAAAAGCAAGATGAGGTCAGGATGGCACAGCCATTTCAGACAGGGCAGTGGGCAACAGCTAAGCAGAGAGTAAACCACAATTATCTAAAAAGGAAGATGTCCCAGACCGGTAGAACACAAACGCAAAATTCTGAGCAACAGTAACTCAGCAGCCCAGACCTGACAGGAGAGGGAGAAGAACCCTTCAAAGTATCCAAGGACCAGAAGACGTGACCATGCAGAATAACTTCAGATTTTCCTCCTACATGGCCTGCACATGTAGGACAGCATCCCAGCATGGTTGTTAAAGAAGTTTTGTTTTGGCTTTTATCTTTTTTTTTTTTACTGTAATAAGTGACATCACTAAGATGGGACAAAAGAATTTTCTGTAACATCTCCTGTCATGTAAAGAATTACCTTTCCAAAGTCATGTAAAGTCATTACCTTTCAAAAGTCATGTAAAGAATTACCTATCCAAATATGACCAGAATTCAATTTTAAAATTTAGAAGTGTCATTAGAATCCATCTCACTTTTTCTGGGACACAGATGTCCATCAACAGGTTTAACTAAATCGAAACATCTATACAATAAAATACTCTGCAGCTACTTTTTTGAACAGCTGGGAAGTAGAAGGTGATTAAGAAGACAGGACAACTGAAGTGCAATGTGGTGCTCTGGATCTGCTCTCGGAACAAAAACATGAGCTTAGTGGGAAAATTGGTAAAATCCAAATAAAGTGTGCAGTCCGCACATGTGCTCCGTCATCTCCGCCTCTGAGACCGCGTGGACGGTGGCCCACCAGGCTTCTCTGACCATGGGATTTTCCAGACAAGGGTACTGGAGAGGGCTGCCATTTCCTCCTCCAGGGGCTCTTCAGACCCAGAGATTGAACCCAAGTCTCTGGCATTGGCAGGCAGATTCTCTACCACTGAGCCACCTGGGAAGCCCATGCAGTCCAGTCACCAGGTTAACTTCTGATTTCCAACACGTGTACAGTGATTATATAGATGTTAACAGCAGGGCGTACAGGGTGAAGGGCATACAGAAACTCACTGTACTAGCTGTGCAACTTCTCTGTAAATCTAAGATTATTCCAAAATTTCAGATTTTTTTTAGAAAGGTGAGTAGTATAGACCTGTAATTAGCATGAATAACCTCTAAAGATAAAAACAGGAAAATGCACATGAAAAACCACCTCATTTTTTTACTCTTATCAGGGCAAAATTTCAAGTTTGACATCAAATGTTAATACTGTAACTAAAAACTGCATATTCTGTGGGAACAGAAATTCCTAAAATCATTTTAGAAAGTAATTCAGCAATTTCTAATTAAGATGAAAATAGATACTGTCCAACTCTTTATGACCCCATGGACTACAGGGCCTCTGTCCATGAAATTCTCCAGGTAAGAATTCTAGAGTGGATTGCCATTCCCTTCTCCAGGGGATCTTCCTGACCCAGTCATCGAGTCCCGTTCTCCTGCACTGCAGGCAGATTCTTCACCATCTGAGCCACCTGGGAAGCCCAGATATACTCTACAACTCGGCAATTCTATTCCTAGGTATATCTGTAAGGAAGTGTCTATTCATGTACACAGCAGTATTTATAGAAGAAAAATAAAACTGGGATAATCTGAATGTCTAGCAACAGAATGGAGAACAAGTATCATATAAATGGAATACTGTACTGTAGTGAAAATGAATGAAACAGACCTAAATTTTCAAAATGAACCTCACTAGCCAAAAAAAAAAAAAAAAAAACAGAGTACATATTATTTATAAAATATTTAAACTATCCAGAACAATACTACTCATACCTGCTGAAGATCACACTTACATGCATGAAAGTATAAAGACAGACCTGCAGGGGGATGATAAACACCAAGCCCAGGAAAGAGTTATCTACTAGGGTATCTTAACTAGGGTATTAGAACTGTGGTACTGGAGAAGACTCTTTCCTTGGACAGCAAGGAGATCAAACCAGTCAATCCTAAAGGAAATCAACCCTGAATATTCACTGGAAGGACTGATGTTGAAGCTGAAGCTCCAGTACTTGGGCCACCTAATGCAAAAAGCTGACTCACTGGAAAAGATTCTGATGCCAGGGAAGATTGAAGGCAGGAGGAGAAAGGGATGGCAGAGGATGAGATGGTTGGATGGCATCACTGACTCAATAGACATGAGTCTGAGCAAACTCTGGGAGCTGGTGAAGGACAGGAGTGCAGAAGTCCATGGGTCACAAACAGTCGTACACAACTTAGTGACTCAACAGCAAATATACATGGGTCTTCATTATAATTACTCTTCTACTTTTCTGGATGTCTAGAATGCTCCATGATTGGGGGAAACAAAAGCAAAGAGCAAGGAGTAAACAGTCAGTGTAATATGTGTTTGTGTTAAAAAGAGAAAGGGAACTATACACACAGCCACCTGCAGGTAACCGGGGAGGCTCCTAAAGAAGCTGGTACCAGGCTGCCTCTGGGGAAGGCGTCAGGGTGGGGTGGGGGTGGGGGGAAGGTGGTAGGAAGGAGACAGACTTTTCACTCTCTGTCCTATTACAATAATGTAACTTGTTTGTGATGTGCAGTTATTACCTAATTAGTTCACCTCCACTGATGGAAGGGAACCAGACTTGGGGGTGAGAGGTCGCAGAGTGGGTGTGGAACAGGCTCCGGGGACCATGGTTAGTGACAACAGGCCTAGAATCTGAGCAGTCAGGTTACCAGGAGCCAACCTGATCTGCTGGGCTGATCTGTTAAAAAATTGATGTATAAACTGAGAGTCTGGCTGCTGAGCCAAACTCTTTCCCACCTCCCTCCTAATGGCTGACTACGTACCCTGGTTTGTTTTCTGACCCAGGAAACAGGACCGACATACACATTTACAAGTCAATATAACTTTGTTTGTTGTTAAATTTACAACAAAAGAAGGCAGGAGGCATCACAAAATCAAGGGCAGAGAGGGCTCGCTGTGCCGGCAGAACAAGGACATTACCAAACACGTGTCGCTTCCATATATGGAGCAACAACAACCTTTCAGCGCTTAATACCTGTGCCCTGCCATTCAGTAAGCTATTAAAGCATCACTACGACCCAGTTAGATAGGGATGACTAGCAATCCTACTTCACAGATGAGGAAGCAGTTTAAGAAAACTGCCCAGGGTCATACAGTCAGTGGTGTGATTAGTTAAAACTTCAATTCCACAGTATCATCTCACTCCCATATTAAAGAATTACAAATTCCACAAGAAAACATGAACTTTGGACAGATTATTCTTCAGCGCACGGGCCATTACCCAAGGTCACAATTCAGGGGTTATTTTCTGGAACTTCAAGAAACAGAAGTAAAGGCATGAATGCTTTTGCCAACAGTCGAATTTTTCATCCCAGTTACTGCAGTATTTACCATCAGTTTTTAAATGATTAAAAAAAAAAAAAGCAAGGCAAGAAAAATCCAGACCCTCCTTCCAGGAGGAAGACCCAAATCACGGGTGTCAGGACCGAGGCTTAGGGTTAGAATGCCCATGTTGGAAGACTGCCTCCAGAAGCTGCAGCGCACACCAGCCCAACGTGGTAAGGTCTCGGTCTTGAGAACGTCCTATGCCTTACTAAGTGCTTTCCCCAGCCAGCAGTTCCCTGTTCGCCCTTCCTCTTCCCAATCCAGTCAAGCCACAGCCCGGCCATTCCACAGTTTCACATCTCAAGAAAATGTAGGAGCAAGTTCCCCTTCCTCACTTAGAAAAACTCAGACCACCTGATCCAATACACTTCGGCTATCATAGGTGGTACTGGATACACCTTGTCAAATGCAACTCAATAGCACTTACCAAATCCTTGATTGGCTAATACAAATAAGCCCTTCACAAATTATATTCATATTACTACGAATGTTGATTTTGACTAAAAACTGATAAACAGAGAAACTGTTCAAATTCCTGACAGGGGAGAACTGGAACCGGCTTCCCTGGTGGCTCAGACAGTAAAGAATCTGCCTACAATGCAAGAGACCCAGGGTCAATCCCTGAGCCAGGAAGATCCTCTGGAGAAGAGAATAGCTACCCAATCCAGTATTCTTGCCTGGAGAATCCCATAGGCAGAAGATAGAGTTGGACACAACTGAGCGACTAACACTTTCACTTTCTGACAGGTGAAAACTGAACTGGTGATATTCAGCAGGCATGCCATAATCATGTCTTGCATCTTAGTTAAGTGGATTCCCAGGTGGCTCAGTGGTAATCTGCCTGCTAAAATGCAGGAGATGCGAGTTCAATACCTGGGTCAGAAGTCCAGTATCCACGCTGGGAAAATCCTGTGGTCAGAAGAGCCTGGTGGGCTATAATCTGTGGGGTCACAAAGAGTCAGATTTGACTGGGAATGCATGCACACAACATCTTAATGAAAATAAGCTGCCACAGGACTTCCCTGGTGGTCCAGTGGTTAAGAATCCACCTGCCAATGCAGGGGACGTGGGTCTGATCCCTGGTGTGGAAACTAAGATGCCACGTGCAGTGGGGACACTAAGCCCATGAGCTACAACCAAACCTACAGCCCGTCCTCCACTACAGTGACAAGCCCCCACACTGCAACTAGAGAAAGCGAGCACAGCAACAATGACCCAGCAAAGCCAACAATAAAGAGAAAAATGTTTAGAATAGCTATCAAATGAATATAAGCTTGTACATAGTACATTCTAGCATCCCTAGAGAGCTACCTGCCTCAGTGCTGGGGAAACTGTTCAGCTGGCTAGCCTCTACACAAGTAACGTAACAGGCAGCAAAGCTTCAGGGAATATGTACTACCTCCCAGACACCAAGCCACAGGTCTTACACTTTTCACCTCATGAACACTGGGCCTGCCTTTCTCCACTAGAAGAATCACCCAACAGTATGTCCTCACTATATGATCCCATGTATAAAAAGCTCAAAAACAGCAGTTGGGTTTTTACATCGACAGTGCTAGAAGCTAACCAAGTGGTTTCCTTTGGGACAAGTTAGAGAGAGATGGGGAGGCACAGGGGCTTCTGAAGGGGGCTTGTTCACATGCAGTAATACTTCAATCTGTACAGTTAAAAATGTGCATATTTTCTGCATGTAAATTACAGCCCAGTAAATTTGTAAAGAATTAAGCAGTTCATCTTGATGGAAGGACAGACAAAGAGCAAGCACTGTCACGAGTCCTGGGTTCTGATTCTGACTTCCCCAGTAAATGGCCTACGATTTGGGGGAGTCATTTCTGGGGGCCTCGGTATCTTCATTCCTGAGAAGTCAGAGGAAGTACTCTCTATTTCTCTCAGTATACCGTCACTGCCATTTCTTTTCCAGGTGGAGAAAAAGGACAGGCAATAGGATAATTGGAAAAGTCACTCAAAAGCAAACGTCTCTACCACCAGGACATCACTGAAACACAAAGCAGCCTCTGCAGATCCAGAATGACTCACTCTCAGGGAGCAGATGATAGCTGCCGTCACCAGACACCTTCATTAACTAGCTCCACATCGATCCTAGACATTTTCAAATCTTTTCAAAAACCTACACCGAGGCCAGAACTGTCAAAGCAAGCAGGCATTCACACATTGTGTTCAGAGCATGAACCAGTGAAGCTGCTCAGTTGTGTCCGACTCTTTGCGACCCCGTGGACTGTAGTCTACCAGGCTCCTCCATCCATGGAATTTTCCAGGCAAAACTACTGGAGGGGTTGCCATCTCCTTCTCCAGTTCAGAGCATGACATTGA
Source organism: Antilocapra americana (assembly GCA_007570785.1). Taxonomy (NCBI): domain Eukaryota; kingdom Metazoa; phylum Chordata; class Mammalia; order Artiodactyla; family Antilocapridae; genus Antilocapra; species Antilocapra americana. The sequence continues at coordinate 1,036,852 of ML662446.1, forward strand.
CGTAATCCTGAAGGCTAGGCAGCAAGGTTAGAACACATTATTACACACTCCTATTGCCCAAGCGCTCTGGGAAGGTGTCTAGGTTAACTGTCTGGTTAGCCACACTCCCATGTTATATTGTACCAGAGGAGGACTTCACATTTCCTCTTTGTGTGATGTGATTCAGAACCCCTAAGGGTCTTGTGAGGAGTGACTCACTTCCAATAAGAAAAACTGGATACTGAAAAACAAAATAATTGTTCTCAATCAATATAGATAATTTAGAGACTAGCCTTCGTTTATCATACAGACCATGGAATAACAAGCAGTATCAACCCCCCCAAGAAAAGTTTTTTCAGTGATTACAAACCAAAATCTTTATAAACTGATCGCCTTTCATAACCCACATGTAAAACAAGGTTAGGAGCTTGGTTTAAGGTTAAGACACACTCCTGGAAGTTGCTGAAAGCTAACATGAGGAAAAACACCTTAAATCTATCTCACCTATAAATAACTTATTTCTTTGATTTTCCATCAACTGTCATCCATTTTGTTACGGTTTAATTAAAATTTGGGGATCCTTTTGTAATTCATAAGCGTGATGATTGGGTGTTCACGCTCTGGCGTGACATGTGCCTCCCTCCAAACCTTGTTACGACACACACACATTACCAGTCTGACGTGCAAATAAATAAAAATTTGGATTGCTGAATGAGTTACGATGGTAAGCGAGCCCTTAAATTACAGTTCACCAGAGAAAGAAACTGAGAATGACTGTAAAGATCAGATTTATTTCCCTCAGTGGGCTATTATCTCAAACACCCAGATTTGTGAAAACACCTCTCTGTATTTAAATTAAAATCTGGCTCTATTTATCTCACTCCTTGTCCTTTACCACGATGATTTAAATGAGGTTAAGATGTGAAGACAAAAGCTGAGGGTGTGGGGAGGACATAGGTCCCTCTCTAATCCCAGGAAGGCAGTGCAGCTAGTTCTCAAGCTCCTCCCTGTGGAGATTCTAACAACCATTAGTACTACTTCAGGACAGTTAGTGGGTGTAAGAATACTGCTGTTTAGCACCAACTTCTCAGGTACCTACATTTTCCCCAAAATAAAGGCCACTGTCAAAGCCGGCCAATGGCCATGCAAGATGAAAGGAGGGCTCCAGTGCAAACAACAAAAACCTCGTATCATCTTCGAGATGTAGGGTGAAGAGTAAACGCGTATGCGAAGATAAGCATCAACACAGAAGATACATAATACTTCTGTGCTTCCTGCGACTTCAATACTTTTAAAAAACTGGGGCACGTGGGGCCACGGGCCGGAGTCTATCCCGAAGTTGAGGCTCCAGTCCGTCTCCATCACGTGCGCCCAGCAGAAGCAGAACACAGCTGCTGGAGGGAGTCACCCTACCGGCCCACCCCGAGAGCAGGACGGAGAGTTTAAGGGAAGGCCCCGGTGCGTGCCAGCCGCGCCAACTCAAGCCCTGAGGGAGACGCCACTTCCCTGCCCCACCCGCCGGACCCCAGGCCCTCGGCAACCAGGTCTCCAACGGCCTCCCGCGGCCGCTCCGCCGCCCAGCAGCTACAGGCGCTGCGCACGCGCCGGCGCAGGGCGCGCCCCTCGCAGTCCCTACGGAGAGCGGAGCGGCGAGGCCCGGCACGGCCCGCTCCAGGACGAGCGGGCCGCGTCCGGCGGGGCACCCCAACCCCAGGCGGGCGGGGTGGGGCTCTCAGGGCTTACCCGCGCCGAGGAGGCTGGCCAGGACCAAGAACGAGTGCATGGCGCCGCCGGACTCCGCAGTCTGCAATGCAGAGCGTCAGCTGATTCTCGGCGAATATAAACCTGCTCCGCCCCCGAGTCGCCCACTGCGCAAGCGCAAGGTCAGTCCCCGCCGGGCCGGCCTGACTCAGCGCCACTCAGCGCGCCTGCGCGGAGGGGCGGGGCGGGGCGCGGCTGGCGGGGCGGGGCGGGGCGCGGCTGGCGGGGCGGGGCGCGGCTGGCGGGGCGGGGCGGGGCGCGGCGGAGGGGGTCATGCAAAAAGGGTACAGAATTGAAGACATTGGGGATCATTTATATAAAGTATCTTTCAAGCCTCACCTTTTTTCTATGACGTGCCATTTTCTGTTATCGGGGCCATTTGTCAGCCGAGAATCGAAAAGGTTATCACCTTTTTCTAAGCTCTCACAGTCAGAACTCAAACTCACCACCTGACCCAAAGCTGTCTCCTAAATTGACAATCATGGTATTTACGTGGCTGGGCTACCGCGTAGCTTCATTCTGGTCCCTGATTGTCCCTCTTCACATCTCACATCCCCCATCCCTTCTCCTCATGACTCACAGACCGGTTTTTCCAATATCAGATATGCAGGGTTTCACGGCGGGTCTCAGATGTGCCACGTTGGCATGTGAGTCTTTCGCCCATCCAACGTGTTTAAGAAATGCCATAGAGTGGTTTTCTATTTCATTGTTCCCCTTTTTGGTCTTACACTATCTCTGACTAGTGACTGTCGTCGTGTCAACAAAGTGAAACATGGTGGGCTGGATGAGAATTGATAGTGGGTGGACGATCTCCTGGAGGAGGGCATGACAACTGGCTCCAGGATTCTGGCCTGGAGAATTCCATGGACAGAGGAGCCTGGTGGGCTACAGTCCGTGGGGTAGCAGAGAGTCGGACTGGACTGAAGAGGCTTAGCACACGCACATACAATGGGTAATAAGGGGCTTCCCAGGTGGTGTGGTGGTAAAGAATCTGCCTGCCAATGCAGGAGATGCAAGAGATGCAGGTTCTATCCCTGGGTTGAGTAGGAAATGGCAACCGCCTCTGGTATTCTTGCCAGGAGAATCCCACAGACAGAGGGGCCTGACGGGCTACAGTCCATGAGGTCGAAAAGAGTCAGACACAACAGCACAGACACACTTGTCTTTCACATTAAAGACAATGGAGACCCTGCGGACTTAAGAGAAATTACTGCTTCTCCCTAAACCACCTAGAAGAATTTAAATTGGGAATTTAAAAAATAAAATAAATTGGGAATTTTTCCCAGAAAGAGACTTATTACCAGGGACACATTTTATCTACATGACCTCCATCTACATGGCAGGGCAGATCCCTAATTACCAAAAAATCTGCTCTTATCTGCCTATGGGTGACCCTCCTGTCCTTGGAAGCCCCAGGTCCCTATTCTATTCCTTATCTCAAGATGGGGTATATATCTCATTTTACCTCTCTGTCTCTGACCTGCTCGTGTTTGTGGGATTCCTGAACGTATGAAATTAAATTTTACTTTCTGTTAATCTGCCTTACATCATTTTAATTATCTGACCAATCAAAAAGAACCAAAGAAGGGAAGGGAAAATTTCCGTTTCCCAACAAACACACTCCATCCCAAGGCCCTACTAAGGTCTGTCCCAGAATTGGGGGGAGTAGAGGTGAGGAACAAGATGGGGGAGGGTAGGAAGTGCATGAGTCATTGGAGAAGGGAACAAGAAGTGAAGTGGGAATTGAGAACCAGGCTAAAAATCAGCCAGCGGCCTTGCTGGAGAAGGAAGCAGCCTCCGTCCCCCGTCTAGTGCTCGATTATCATCTTACTCCAGAATGAGAAAGGCCTGGGTGGCCCACAAAACCACTCGCCTTCTACCCATGCTTGACCTTCTGGTTCGGAGCACAGAGATGATGACCCTCACCTCACCATCCCCCAAAGGACAAGTACCTAAAAGTTCAAAGGAAGGAAGGGAAGGAAATTTCAGCCTAATTTTAGGGCAGACCCTTAAATGTCATTTAGTCTCATTCCATCATTGTACCGAATGAGAAATTCAGACCTGGAATGGGAAGGGCATTTATCCAAGGTTACACTTGACCAGGGAGGGGCAGGCCCAGAGTCCCATCCATCTGTGACAATCTTAGGAACAGGCCACAGACAGAGGTCTCAGCGCCTTTGGCCCACCTCCTCCGCCTCACCTCCTCCACCACCACCCCCACACCGAAGCTCTTACTTCCCACTGGGGAGCTGGATGGGGAAGTGTGCACTGCTGTGGGTGATGTGAAAAAGCTGAGTAAAGTTGAGACAAGATTTGGTCTAAACTGGATGCCTCATTGACTGGCCTCAGTGGCAAGAGGGAGGCTGCCCCTATCCACAGGCTTCCTAAGTCCAGGCAGAGCATGGGCATATCACCCCAAGAGCCAGATAAGTGCAAGGGACGTGGGGTCCCAGGACACAGGCTGATTCCCAGCGCATCAGTGAAGGAGGCAAAGCATCTCATGCAGAGGTTACAAGATCCCAAGCCAAAAGGAAACCTGGAGACCTTCAGGTAACATGCTCTCACTTTGCTGGAGTTACTGCACACACAGAGCTACTTATTGACAGAGCCTGAACCAACCATGACTCTAATACCCCACCTCCCCCATAACCACAGGGATAAGTCAGTGTTTTTGCGATGAACTTTTCATGACTTTTATTTGCACACCTGGAACACGAGTAATATGTTCCTTAATCCACCCTCTTCCCTATAAGGATAGATTTTAATGAAGAATATAAAAGCAGTAAGTGGGTTATGATCATTTTTTACCAAATCAGTAGATGCTTAAATCTTCTTAAAATACCTTCCTAACCATCTGTGCGTAGGCAACAAGAGCTATGAAGCTATTCATACCCTTTGACCCTATAATACCATTCCTAGCTTTGTACCCCCTCAAAGAAATAATCCAGAGCTAAGAAGTATTTTATCCAAAGTGTTCACAGAAGGGCCCTTTGTAACAGTGGAAACTGGAAAGATCTCAAATGCTGAGAGATGATGGGCTAGCTAAGGAAACAGGCCTGGACAAAACAATGTTACTGGAAGCAGCTTTGAAGCGTGAGGCAGAAGCAGCAGCATGCCCTTCTCTTTCAGAAGTGGCGGGATTTTCAGGAGAAGAATAGAGAATCAGAGGTGGAAAGAGTCTAGACTTTGAATTGTACCCATCAATCCATTATTTCACTCATTGCTATGTCCATGTTTTATTTTATACTTTTTTAAGAAAAAAATTATGGGAAAAATTTTTAAAAGGTAAAAGAAAATCCCCTTCTTTTCCTCCCTACTATGAGCTCAAGTTTTCAGGAAATGTAAAGATATTTTTCCTCAGAAATGTGAGCCACGTTGGAGATCCTGAGGGGGTTCTTGACAGCTTTCCAGTTCTGGGTCCCAGTTCCTCATGAGGCCCCACTTCTAGGGCCTGAGTTCTGTGAGACTCCCACCTGTGAGACGAATAATTCCCCTTCTGGCCCTGGACAGCATCCATCTGCCACTGTTTCTACCATGGAAGGAGCCCTTGGCCAAGAGAGCTGATAGAACAGAGGCATCCACTGGGAAGGCCCAGCTCAGCTGTGGGCACCAAAGCTCCACCCTGGCTCTGCCTCATCCTGGAAGCACCCATAACTCCCCCCGGCCAATTCCTAGCCTCTGATGTCTTCTCCTCTCTTCCCACCAACCCTGGACTGCTGGAGAAATCAACTGTGTCAGCTAGGCTCACAAATTCCTCTGTGCTGTTAATACTTGGCACCTTTTTGGCCCTCCCATGTGGCCAAGTCTGCTACTGTCTCCTGGTATCCTTCACTTCTTTTTCCCTTGATCTTGATAATTAGTAATCAAACTCCCTACTTCTGGCTGCACATATGGCCATCCAGAAAAAAAGACATTTCATAATCTCCTTTGCAGCCAAAGGACTTCATTCTGGCCAGTGAAATAAAAGAACACGTGCCAGTTTTGTGACTTTTAAGGTCCTGTCCTTAAAAGGAAGAAAAACAGCCAGTGCAAATATTTGACAAATCTGAGTGACTAAAACTTTCACTGTCACTGCCAGGACACTGACCATTTGGTTGAGGGAATGTCTTGCAAGATCCCAGCTGAGCCAAGGCATTGTCCTGAAGGGTGGGTGGTCCCAGAGGATGAGTAAGCAGAGGAATGGACATCAGGGAGTTAGCAGTTATTTACCAGCTGGTAGCTGGTACAGAAGTCGGTGAGAGTTGAACCATAAAAAAAGGCTGAGCGCTGAAGAACTGATGCTTTCTAACTGTGGTGCTGGAGAACTCTTGAGAGTCCCTTGGACAGCAAGGAGATCAAACCAGTCAATCCTAAAGGAAATCAACCCTAATTATTCATTGGAAGGACTGATGCTGAAGCTGAAGCTCCAATATTTTGGCTACCTGATATGAAGAGCCAACTCATTGGAAAAGACCCTGATGCTGGGAAAGACTGACGGTCAAAAGAGAAGCGGGCAGCAAAGGATGAGATGGTTAGATAGCATCAACGGACATGAACTCAATGGACATGGATTTGAGCAAACTCTGGGGAGATAGTGAGGACAGGGAAGCCTGGCATTCTGATGTCCATGGGGTCGCAGAGTCAGACACGACTTAGCAACTGAACAACAACAACGAAACCTAAGTATTTTGGGCTTCCCTAGGACTCGGTGGTAAAGAATCCACCTACCAATGCAGGAGACGGGTTTGATCCTTGGGTTGGGAAAATCCCCTGGAGAAGGAAATGGCAACCCACTCTGGTATTTTTGCCTGGGAAATCCCATGGACAGAGGAACCTGGTAGGCTATAGTCCATGGGGTCACAAAGGAGTCTGACATGATTTAGTGACTAAACAACAACAGAAGTATTTCAGTAATTTTACTCCTAAACAATGCTGTGGATTTGTACCAGCTAAATGTCAGCTGTGGATGCAAATCCCTTTCTTCTGTTGGATTGCAGACATAATGGCAGGAGCTCAAGCATCCATTCTGGGCCATGAAGTAGAAGCCTTGCTATGGATGACAAAGCAACAAGAACCTGGATCCCTGATAATTATATTTGTTCTATATTATCCACCTCCACTATTCACTATCCCCCACTATTTACCACCTCCTCTAAAGTACTACTTATGTAAACACATCCATATCTCATTTAAGGTTTCATTATCTCAAGTTTTCATTACCTTCCAGATCTTTTCAACAATGCTTAAGTCCCAACCACATCTTTGTCTTCTTCATGCTCAATTCCTATTTTACCTCTTTCCTTCCATCTCTGCAAAGGAAATGCCTTTTTTTCTTTTTGTGAGGCCAGACTGTAGCTGCTAAACCCTCCTGTGCTTTTGCCAATCAGCTCCTATGACTGATCCTATAAGGACAGAATTGATACCCTGTCCATTCTTTTTTATATTTAATATATTTTTTCCATTTTAAAAATTAGAGTGTAGTTGATTTACGATATTACATTAGTTTTAGGTGTGTTCATTCTCTTTGTTTGTTCCTCATACTTAACCAGTCGTCAAATATTTTCATTATTCATCCCTCGAGTGTTGTGCTCCATCAACTGTCCTTTTGTTTTTCCTATCTTCAGTCTTCCCCCTCACCACTGACTCTTCTCCCTCAGACTATAAATATACACAAGGCTCTCCTAGACTAAAAGAAATATCACCCCTGACTTTTCATTTCAGCTACTTTCTCATACCTTCCCTTCACTTCCTTGCTCCTTGAAACAGTCACCTACATTGTTTACCACTGTCCCTCCAGACTAACCATAACCCTGCCCACTGCTCCACGGAATGGCTTTTTGAAAGTAAATAGCAAATCTCTACTTGGAAAGTCCAATAGCACCTTCTCATTCCCTTTAGCCTCTGGCCCTGTTGGTCTGTTCCTCCTTCCTACAGCCCCTTACTTGGCATCCGTACCACCACAGCTCTCTGCGGAATGCTGGATATCCAGCACACAAGCCCCCACGCCTGCTTCCTCACCCATGATAGACATCACTAGAAGAGCCTGACTTTGAAGCCTCTTCAACTCAGTACTCCAGCTGCTGGGACCAGCTGATCAAAGCTGGATCTTGGATTGACACGTACTTGCCATCTTTCACATCTCTGGGAAATGTGCTCTGAGACTGAGATGTGTGGGCAGGAGTTTTCAGCACGTGCTCACATAATCACAACTGTGAGGCAATGAGGGCAGGAAGACAGGGCAGAGGGGGAAACTACACTCCAGTCAAGTTTCCACTGAGGCCTCAGCCCACCCTGTGTTGCAGGGATGGCCCTGCAGAGTTGTCCTCAACTGAGGCAAGAGGGATGGCCCTTGCACCTCAGCGTAACAGTGACCCAGGGGAGGTGCAGAACTGTGGGCCAGGGGCTCCCTTTGGCTGAGGGCAATTCCTGAACAGGGGCTATCCATCAGTATGGGCTTCCCTTGTGACTCAACTGGTAAAGAATCTGCCTGCAATGCAGGAGACCTGGGTTGGGAAGATCCCCTGGAAAAAGGAAAGGCTACCCACTCCAGTGTTCTGGCCTGGGGGGTTGCAAAGAGTTGGACACGACTGAGCGACTTTCACTTCTTCCATCAGTATGGACTGAATGTTTGTATCCTGCTCCAAAATTCATCCATTGAAGCTTAATCCCCACACAGTGACTATATTTGGAGATGGGGCCCCTAAGGAAGTAATGAAGGTTCAAGGAGGTCATAAGGGTGGGTCTCTGATCCCAGAGGATTAGCATCCTTATCAGAAGAGACACCAGAGATCTTGCTCTCCCCATGCACTCCAATCCCCAACCCCAACTGTACACTCTTAGGAAAGGCCATGTGAGCACATACCAACAAGGCAGTCATCTGCAAGCCAGAAAGAAAGTCTTCACCAGAAACCAAATCAGCAGAAACCTTGATCTTAGACTCTTGGCCTCCAGAACTGTGAGAAAATAAATGTCTGCTGTTGAAGCCCCCTGCTCTGTGGTGTTTCACTGTGGCAGCCCAAGCTGATGAAGACCAGTGCACAGACGTGAGTCCTTAGCAGGCTGCCCTCCAGGCAGCAAGGAAATGAGTTCTGTTAAAAAGCAAAATTCAATTGAGGAGATTTTTAAGATCTTATTGGCTTTATTCAACAATTCATGAATTGTTGCAGCATCCAATCCGGCAGATAAGGAGGAGCTTGGAGGAGCTGTACAAAATGAAACACTTTTAACAGACAGAAGGGAGCAGGAACAAAGAAGTTATACTAGGTCAAGTTTGACTAGATCAAGACAAGCAGCCTGGCTATGGCAAGGTCACTTTCCTTTAGGTCAGGGGTCTATCAGCTAGATGACCTGACCTAATGCTGATTGCTCACTAGGTGATTCCCGGATGACTGGCTAAAGATTCCATTTCTGGAAAATCCAACACTGTAATTAAGTCTCAGTTTGGAGCCACCAGGCTTAACATAAGTGACTCCCTTTGGGACCTGCTGTCTTGGGCTTAACAGTCCCTTGGTCCTGACGGGAGATCTAGGAGTGCACAGCACCACTCTCACCACCCCTGCTCTGAGCTGTCCTCCTTCTTCTCTGACGTTTCTTCTCAGAACACAGGCCTTGGCCCTAACCCAGCTCTGCAATCTGCTCCCTTGAAGTCCCAGCCCTGCCCCTCCCTCCCATGGTCTCAGCCACTCTAACCCACACCCCTGAGGGTTGCCTGAATAACCTGTGTGGTTTCACATCTTTGTGCCCAGTAATACCTACTTCCTCACCTCAAATTCTCTTTTCTACTTCTTTCCCTGAGGAACTTTTATTTAACCTTCAAAACTCCGTTAAAACAATACTCCTAGAGGAAAGCCTTGTCTATGCTGTAGGAGATGGTCAAGGCTCCCTCCTGCTCCTTCTGTACTTGATTCACTTCTCAAGTAGCTCTCTTGTTATTTTCAGCAGTACTTTTACCGAGCACCTAGTACACACTAGAGGCTGTGGATGCTGAACTGAAAGACACAGGCCCAATGGAAAAGCCACACTTGGGGCCTGATGTTATCTCACGCTCTCCAGGGAAGCCAGAGTGCCCCACTGGGTGCACAGCTCTCTCAAGGCTCCTGGTGCACAGGTCCCGTTTGGCACCATGGGGCTCTGCCACCTTCTGGGCTGGGGGTGAGCCCAGTCCCAGGCAGCCAGTCTACTCTGGAGGTTGGCCACCTCCAGGATGCAGCCTGGCCCCAGAGCCCTGCTCCCAGGTGCAGTCACAGTGGATTGTGCCTGGCTGAGCCAGTCGGGTGCTCTGTGGTGAGCTGGCCTGCGGGCTGCTAAGAGCTCGCACTGGTGAGTCAGCAGCAGGCATCTGAGCCCATGGGAGACAACTGAGTCACCGCGATAAAGTCTGCCAGCCCAAGAGGTCGGAACCCTTTTGAGAATCTGCTGAAAGCTGGGAGCACTCTGCCAAAAAAAAATGCTCAGACACAACGTTTGGCACTGGTTCCAGGAGACCCTCAGACCTCCACTGTCCATCTGTGAATGTCAGAACAAGAACCATAGTAAAACCCAAAGAGGGAAGTAACAGAACAAATCACAAGACCAGTAGGGAACAGAGCTGGGACCAGACTGTTTCAGTCCTCCTGGTTTAACACTTTAATCTCAGTTCCAAGCACATGCCTTTCACCTCCTGGAAAGTGTCCCAGTTCCCTCCAGCCTCAGGCATCATTCTCTTCCTCTGACTTCTAGAATACCCACAAGCCCCTGAAGAATTAGTTCCTGAGCCTGAAAGGAAAGCAAGAACTGTTGAATAATCAAATTGAGTATATTAGCATATCTTTAACAAATGAAGCTTCCTAATGAACTTGGATTTTAGAGGAGGCAGGAGAGACGAATCAAAAAGGCAATCTGGCATTATCCAACAGCAACCACAACCACAACTGGCATTAACATCCCAGGCTCCTTCCTGATCATTCCACATGCCTGGGCTCAAATCTTTAAATCAAGGATCATGCCCATTTTATAGACAGAGAAACTGAGTCTCAGGAGGCTGACTTACCTAGAACATCCCTGATCCTGGCAAAACCAGGATTCAAGCCCAAGACAGTCTGGGGCCAAGGCCGATGCCACACAGCCTCCACTGAGAATGCCCAGGGACTTCCCTGCTGGTCCAGTGGCTAAGAGGAGAAGACAATGGCACCCCACTCCAGTACTCTTGCCTGGGAAATCCTATGGACAGAGGAGCCTGGTAGGTTGCAGTCCATGGGGTTGTTAAGAGTTGGACATGACTGAGCGACTTCATTTTCACTTTTCACTTTCATGCATTAGAAAAGGAAATGGCAACCCATTCCAGTGTTTTGCCTGGAGAATCCCAGGGACGGGGGAGCCTGGTGGGCTGCGGTCTATGAGGTCGCACACAGTTAGATATGACTGAAGCGACTTAGCAGCAGCAGCAGCCAGTGGCTAAGACTCCATGCTCCCAATGCAGGGTCCCCAGGTTGGATCCCTGGTCAGGGAACTAGATCCCGCAGGCCGTAAGTAAGGAACCAGTGTGCCACGACCAACACTAGCAGAGCCAAAGAAATATTTTTAAAAGAAAAAGAGAATGCCCAGAATTGCCCAGGAGTGACAGAGCTGGGACACTCATCTTAATACTCAAGGGATAGGGGCCAGCAGTGCCTGATGTGATCGGACAACCACCTTTCCCTTTTCAGGTTCCATGTGCCCAGAACAGATTCCCTAACTTGCCTGACCAGCCTGATCACAGTGGGGAGACTGCTGCTTGCCTGGGCAGATAATTCCGTTCAGGAGACAGGGCTAGTTCTTGAGTAAAGACTGTTCATCTGGCTTTCATATTGAACTTTCCAGCTGGTGTGTGAGCCTCATAAACTCTGGGTTCTGAAGACATTAAAGTTCTCACTGGGCCAGGTGGACTAAGATCCTTGGACCACAGTCGTTTCATCACAGTTGTTACATCCTATGAAATCACCTGAAGAAAGCGCAGCCCATGGAAGAGATCACTGTAACCCTGGGAGGCGTATGTTATGTCTGTTTCGAGTTCAGATTTGCCCATTCAGCCACGAGTTCAACTAATGTGTAGTCCTGGCTGGCACAGGGCACCTCACGGCAGAGATGTCTTCCTGTCCTCAGGAGGTGGCAGTCCCGGTGGGGATGCAGATGGATAAATGGACACCTGCCCTGTCTGAGAGGAGATGATTTCTGAACAACTCTTCTCCTCTCTCTCCATGGAGGATTAGGAAGGTATGTCCCTGGTGACCCAGATCCTTTGCCCAGGAGACCTATGCAGCGCCTGACTCCTTCATGGGCTCCTCTGGGGTACAGCAAGGTCAGTTCAGAGAAAGTTCACCTGTGTATCAGGACTCATAAAACAGGGACTGCCCTCACCAAGTCACAAATCTATACTGAGGTCAGCCTTACTTAATTTACTGATGGGAAACCCCTGGCTAGGAACTTGCCATTCACCATCACAGTCCTCCAACCAGCAGCTTAGCCAGCTCACTGGACCCTAGGGAACAGAACCCACCAGCTTTAGCCAATCTTGTCCTGTTTCCAAATTGCCTCTTCTAATGCTCTGAAAATGTGCTCCTGCCTCAAATTCTTCAGCAAGAATGCGCCCCTGCTTGTGGGGTATTGTGTCCCCCTAAGCTGTGGGCTGTTTCTCCCTTGAATAAAGGACGTCAAACATGACTAAACTGTTTTAGGTTTATCATTTGACAGTTCTCAACAGACCCCGTGATCTTAGCCCTTAAGTGGCCTCCAGTCCTTCTCTGGAGCTGGGAGCATCGGCCATGAAGAGGGCAGGCTTGCCCTTCAAAAACCCTGTCACACGAAACTAGAGAATCAGTAAAAAGATAAGTGGTGGCCTGGGATGGGGAAAGTGGGAGGGATGTGAGGAGGTGGATTTGAAACTGTTCTGTGTGGTCCTGAAATGGTGGGTACACAACATTATGCGATCACCAAACTATAACACAAAGAGGGAACCGATAAAATCTATGGACTTTAGGTAATAGCAGTGCATCAGGGGACCTCCCTGGTGGACCAGTGGCTGAGACTCTGCACTCCCAGTGCCATAGGCCCAGGTTTGATCGCTGGTCAGGGAACTAGATCCCACATGCCACAACTGGAACACCCTGCATGCCACAACTAAGACCCGGCGCAGCCAAAGAAATAAAATTTTTAAAAATTAATCACAATAGTGCATCAGCTGGTTCACTAATTGTAACAAACATACAACACAAATGCGGTATGGTTGTAATAGGGGAAGCTGGGGAAGGGAGAGAAGGGGCATATGAAAACTCTATTAGTTGCTCAATTTTCTGCAAACCTACAACTACTTTAAAAAATAAAGTCTATTAACTAAAACACAAGCACAAACACACAGAGCAGACAAACAAAAACACCCTGTCACAGAAACCAGGCCTCAGGCCTTCCCAGGTTCTGACTGATTCTGCCTCTCCTGAGACATATTAGAGGGTATGAGCCTGCAGTCGCACTGGGACCTCCAGTGGCTCCTAGAGTGCTAAAGCAAGGTGGAACTATGTACTGAGAGCAAAGGTAAAGCCAAAGCACAGAAGAGTTGTCTAATATGCTCCATCTGTGTTTAAAAAAGGGCAGCTGTCATTAAAAAAAAATTCATTTGAAGCAATTCTACTCAGATGGACGAAACTGGAGCCCATTATCCAGAGTGAAGTAAGCCAGAAGCAAAAACAACAATACAGTATATTAACACATATATATGGAATTTAGAAAGACAGTAATGAGAACCCAACATGGGAGACAACAAAAGGAACGCAGATGTATAAAATAGACTTGTGGACTATGTGGATGAGGGTAAGGGTGGGATGAGATGGGAGAAGGGCATTGAAGCATGTTAATTGTCATGTGTCTAATCAATCGCCAGCCCAGGATTGATGCTCGGGACTGGTGCAGCGAGATTTCCCGGGGGGGAGGGAGGAGGGAGGGGGGACCCGGAGGGGAAGCATATGTAAACCCATGGTGATATCATGACAATGTATGGCTAAAACAATAATAAAAAAAAAAAAAAACACACACATGCACACACATCCTGCTAAAAAAAAAAAAAAAAGGGCAGCTGTACATATGTTATCATATTTGCATAGACTATCTCTCGAAGAATTTAGGGAAGGTGGAAGGGAACCTTTTTACGAAGCTTCCTTTAGAATTCATTTAGAAATCATGTAAAGGCACTACCCATTTTCAAAAAGGATAAAGAAGGTTAAAACTATTAACTGATTAACTCTACCGCCTGCTGTACCAACTGTGAAATCCTGGGCAAGTTACCAAGCCTCAGTGTGCCCATCCAGAAAATGGGGAGAACACTGCCTCATGGTCATAGGACTGCTGTGAGGACTGGATGAGATCAAGGTACCCAAAGAACCCAGCGCAGGCCTGGCGAGTGACAGTCTGCCAGCACTGCATAAGGGAACCCTAAGCAAGAAGACGTTTAGGTGTTAGGGGGAGGGGAGTTGCTTCTCTCTTATTTATTAAGAGCAGGAGGAGAAGGTGTCCTCAGGTGGACAAAGAAAGTAGGGGACTGCCCCAAAGCCTGTGCATCCCAGGGGGCGGTTGTTCTCCACTCCCACTCCACTCCCACACCCCTGCTATGGCCCTGTTTCTGCTCCACAATTCTGTATCATTCCAGGACCTAAGTCCCCCCAAGCCTGAGCACCCTACCGCCACATCACCGTGGGCACCTCACCCTGGGGGCCTGCAGGAACTGGAGGGGTGGTGAGGTCAATGCTTGGGAAGGAGAGAGATCCCTGGCCCCCTGCCACCAACCCTCCCAGCCCAGCTGCCTGTGAGCTTGCTTGCTGGCTGTGGGCTGGGGCCCTTGCTTCCTCTGGTCTGCCCATTCTGCCCACAACCCTCAGGTACTCCCGCAGACCCCCCCAACACCCCAATCCCAGCCCACCCAGCAGGTGCTTAGAGAATGTCTGACCACATTTGGACCCAGGAATGTAGGAGCCTGCCTTCCACCTCCCCCAAAGAGTTTCTCCTGGTCCAGGGGCTTGCTGCCCACAGAAGGGGCCCTGAGGAGCCGGGAGACGTGGTTCCTGTTTCCCACTCATCGTAACAGCTGCAGGACCTTGGGTGACACATGTGCCTCCCCGGGTGTGCTCTCCCCATCACCAGTGGTCCAGGAGAGGCTGGGAACAGGCTGTCAGGCCCCATCCTGCTCTCATGCCCTCGGTGACTCAGAAGCCCAGGGGTCTAGTGGGTGTGTGTGCTCCTGACATCACTGGGCATTTACACCTGCCCTGTCTGATCTTGGGAGGAGTCAGGGGAACGTCAGCTGACAGCTTGAGGACTGGCATTTAAAATAATAACAGGCTTCTCCCCTGATTATCAAAGCAGGTATGTTCACTGCCTATAATTAAGAAAATTCTGGAAAGCACAAAGAGGGAGGTAAATGTCATTTCCCAATCATACCTCCTGAGGACTGTAAAAAGGGAGAGGAGCTTCGTTCACCTGGAGCAAAGCCTTACTCAGAGTGGCCCAGAAGGAGCTGTGACCAGCACCCACCCTCGGGGCCCTCTTCCCCCACCCCGCGCCTGGAATCACAGCCTTGAGGAAGTTCGCTGCTAGTCACACCCCGCGGCCGCCTGGTCACACGCCCTGGTAGGAAGCCCGGCCACAGGCTCACCCCTCCTGGACCTACCGGGCGGCTGAGAAGGCCTGGGGTCACGCGCAGAGCCGCAAATACGGGCCCAAAGTCTCCAAACCAAATGCCACCACTTTCAGACAACCTGTACTCCCTTCCTCCTTGGCTCCTTCCTTAGGCCTTGAGTGAAGCCTGCAATGGGGCCCTGGCTCGGCCGTGGGGCAAGGCGCTCCTCTGCTCAGCAGAGACCCTGTGAGGCACCAACACCAGTTAAAACAGGATTTCCAGTCCCCCCAAGAGCCCCTGAGGTCAAGATCTTCTTTCTACAGAAAGAGAAACTAAGACCCAGAAACAGGGAGCTCCTCCAAGACCATGCAGAGAAAAGCAAGAGCTGAGGCTAACCCCAAGTCTCCAGACACCCTGGACAGCCCTTTCTCTCCAGTTTTGGCCTTTCTGTCCTGGCAACACTCTGCTAAAAACACCAACCTGCAAAGTTCACTTAATCTCTAAGGCATAAGGAAGCCTGTGTAAGGAAAGAAGAGGACTAATTATCAAACATGATTCTGGAAGTGACAGGGTTGAGAAGGACAGGAACTGCCCTTGCCCCTTGGCCAGGAGCAGCTGGTATTTATGGAAAAGGCTTTATCTGCAGGAGGGCAGGGCCCACAGGCGTGTCGGGGGCTGGGGGTCCCCCGTGAGTCAGTGGGTCTGACTCTGCTCCCTCAGTTTCCCTTCTGCATTTAGGACTTCTGGGAGGCTTCAAAGGTGAGGTATGGGTGGATCCCACAGCCCACAGTCGACGCACCACTGAGGTTCTCATCCTGACTAGGCCACTGTTGCGAGTGATCAGTCATGGGTCACACCGCCCACCTAGTGTCCTGAGCTTCACAGTGGGTTAGAGGGTCAATCGACACAGGGGTTAAGGATCCCCTTGGCACAGGGAAGTGCACCCAATGGGAAACAGAAACTGAAGCACCTGTCCTGCCAAGCTTAGGGCCTGGCTCAAGATCTCTCCCCAGGGGATCAGGAGAATTCAAATTCAAATGTCAGCTCCAGCCTGTCAGCTCCAATACCCTGAACCCCACTCCCAGCACAGCCTGGACGCTGACCAGCCCTGGGTTTCACCAATTGTTTCTTACTCTGGGTTGGTATGTGCCTTTGTGTGTGTGGCCTCCCAGACTTGCGGTCTTCTAAGGCAGGAAGGTTCTGCACACAGCAGGGCTTTCGGTACCCAGTAGGTCTTGGCAACCCCCTCCAGTATTCTCGCCTGGAAAATTCCATGGACAAGAGGAGCCGGGCAGGCTCGGTCCTTAGGGTCACAAAGAGTCAGACCCGACTGAAGCGACTCAGCACCCAGTGCAGGTCTAAGCTCTCCCCTTTAGAACCTCTGTGCTATGCCTCCAGAGATCAGCCTGGCACACAGCAGGGTCTCGCAAGGGGAAACTGACACCAAGGTGCTGCCGTGAAGGGAGAACAGGTGGAGCCAGGCTGGGCGGGGATCCTGGGGCCTGTGCTGGATCCTTCCTTTCTGCCTCTCCTCTGACCTATGAATTGGGCCATTCAGATCACAACCAGCAAGGTTACTAATTAGGGAAATGCCCTTGGTGGGTGAGCTTGGGCCGAGAAAGCTCAAGACAGTGCCAGGAGAAACAGCCACGTTAGGTTCCTTGGTGCTGATCCTGGAAACCTTGGGTCTCCGGGACCCTAACCCCTAGAGGCACAAAGTGAAGTAAGCCCTCCCAAAGCCTGCCACTCACCAGCTCACCATTACCACTCCCTGAGAGTTAGGCAAGGTCAGATTAACCTTTCCTATGTGACAAATAAGCCCCAGAGAAACAGCCTTGTCAAGGTCACACAGCTGCTTAGTGGCAGGGTTAGGCTTTGAGTCCCTTTGTTTATACAAAGCCCAAGATCAGTCACCCCTCCAGAGAAGTGTGTCGGGCTCCAGAATATGGTACGGGGGCTACTGAATGAAAACACCTCTCACCACCTTCGCCTTAGTCCAGACCACGTCCTACCCTCCCAGGGTGGTCTCAGGGGCCTCTGGGTATCTCCTGTTCCCCCTCCCTTGACTGCCTGTTCTCCAGCATGCATGCCAGGAATGTGGGTGTGGTGAATCAGTGCAGAGATGACAAAAGTGAAAGCATGAAAGTGTTAGTTGCTAAGTCGAGTCCAACTCTTGTAACCCCATGGACTGCAGCCCGCCAGGCTCCTCTGTCCATGTGATTCTCCAGGCAAGAATTCTGGGGTGGGCTGCCATTTCCTTCTCCAGGGGATCTTCCTGACCCAGGAATCAAACCCAGGTCTCCTGCATTGCAGGAGGATTCCTGGTAAAGAATCTGAGCCACCAGGGAAGCCCTCAACAAAACCCTCCCTAAAAGGCATCCATGCCCGTGGAGGCTCCTGGGATATACAAAGACATCCGGCCAAGGCCACCCCTCTAGCTTTCCCATGTACCCATTCCTGGGTGTCCTTCTCCCACTCCAACCCCAGTCCTCTGGGGAGCACCACCTCATGACAACCTCCTAGCACCTGGGGAAGGGGCAGTTTGAGACAGAGAACCGTGAGGCAGGCCCAGGCCCCAGAGCACAGCAATGAGGGCAGGTCCCAACAAGGCTCTACTTCCTGCCACCTCCCAGCAGTTAGAGCTCTGAAGCAAAAAGGTTGCCATGGGGATGAATACTTCTCTGAATTTAAAACGTGAAGTCATATGTTTTCTGACACCAGGGCAAGTCTGCTTGGCTGACTGCGGTGACACAGCTTGATGTGACAGATAAGCTTCTCAAATCAAAGGAACTGAAGCTGCAGCCCCAAGTTTGGGTGAAAAAGTTTTTTAAAACATTGACAGCATACAGCAAGCCACAAAAAGCATCACTTTGCAAGTTTAAATGTATGAATAAAAAGACTTCAAATGTGTTTTAAAGGGTGCTTGCGAAGAAAAACTGTGAAGACCACTGTCTTGTTAAAGCTGTCTTTTCCAATGCCCGCTCATGTCATTTTTACCTGCTCAGAGATGTCCCCTGTGGCGTTCTGTGGCTGTTCCTCCTCAAATGCACCCAGCTCCTTCCCACAAGGTGGGGGTTGTGACCCTTGGTCCCTCCCTTCCCTAGAACGTCTCTCCCCTAGATATTTGCTCTCATGTCCGCTCCCTGATGACCCCAACCAACAGAGCCTCCACACTCACCATACCTG
This sequence comes from Antilocapra americana, assembly GCA_007570785.1. NCBI lineage: Eukaryota > Metazoa > Chordata > Mammalia > Artiodactyla > Antilocapridae > Antilocapra > Antilocapra americana. The sequence continues at coordinate 1,055,375 of ML662446.1, forward strand.
TCACCCTATCGTCATAAGTGTAAGGAAGGCATATTCAAGTACGCTGGACAGTAAGTAAGAGTACTGCCGGAAAGCCAAGGAGGATGGCAAGAGAAAACGCCAACAAGGGACAAGCGTGGTGAGGGCGGAGGCCCCTTTCAGTCCTGCTGTATCTCCAGCCTCTAGGTCAGAGCCTGGTACACACGAAGAGCTCTGGAAACATGCTCCAGACGTTCTCTAGATGAAGTAGGGACAGGTTAGATCCAGTCTGGGCCACAGATGATCACTGTAGGTGGCCCTTCATATCTGCAGTTTTCAAATCCACAGATTCAACCAATTGAACTGAGGATCAAATGTTTTCTGAAAAAGGGGAAAAAAACATTCTAGAAAGTTTCAAAAAGCAAAACTTGAATTTTCTGCACACTGGCAACTATACACATAGCATTATATTGCATTAACATTAGGTTTTATAAGCAGAGATGATATGATGTATAGGCCAGGATGGGCGTAAGGTTATACACAAATACAGCTGACCCTTGGTCAAGGAGGGGGCTGGAGGCACGAACCCTCTCTCTGCACAGTTGAAAATCTGCATACAACTTTTAGTCAGCCCTCCATGTGTGTAGTTCCTCCATATTTGTGTTTCTGCATCTGAAGATTCAAGCAACCCTGGATCATGGAGCCCTACAGTATTTATTATTGAAAAAAAAATCTGAGTATTAAGTGGACTCGCGCAGCTGTAACCTGTGCTGCTCAGGGGTCAAGTGTACCACGCCATCCTACACAAGGGAGGTGTGCATCCTCGGATCCTGGTGTCCGTGGGGGTCCTGGAACCAAACCCTGTGGCTACCGAGAGGCGACTGCACTGAGGAATGACTGAGCGGATAAATGAAGGAGCAGAGGAACGCGGATGTGAGTGCCTGGAATCCCACACTCTGCCCAGTCTGACAAGTGTCTAATGCGTCCTTCCTGACCCAGCTCCAGCGTTATCCAATTCGTTGCGATCTTCTTCGGTTCCACGGGGGAGCGTGTCCTGAGATGTGTGGACTGCCCTCAATGGGGTCCCTGTTGACACAGCACTGGCAGCCTGGGCAGCAGCAGATAAGTGTTATCAGTTCCTGAGAGGCCTTGGGGTGGCTGACTCCCAGAGAAACCTGGAGGCCTCAGTCCAGTGATGTTCTGGAAGGGGCCTCAGGCGTGGGACCGGAGGCCAGAGACAGGCCAGAGAGAGGCTGGGCAGGGCTGTGCTTCAGCCTGCAACAGCCTTCACTGTTCTCTCACTATGTCCAGGCCACTTTATCTGAGCTTAGAGACACAGGACTCACTGGGAGACAAAGCAGGTCTTCTTGGGACTTCCCTGGTGGTCCAGTGGCTGAGACTGCTTCCTCCCAATGCAGGGTTAGGGTCAGGTTCAATCCCTAGTCAGGGAACTAGGTCCCACATGCTTCAACTAAGACCCAGCACAGCCAAGTAAGTAAATAAATAATTTTTTTTTTTAAAGACAGGCCTTCTCCCTGGGCAAGGAATCAACTGTGGGTTGGTGGGATTACAGATAGTCCTTTCCTCCACCTGGCTCACCCTGATACACATGGCAGGCTGGGTGGGTGCTGGGTATAGACAAAGAGGAGGGTAGAGTGAAGCCCTGTCCTTGAGAGATTCTGAAGGGGGCCATCGAGGCTCCAGGCAGACCAAGAGATGTCCTACCTCCACATGTGCCCACCTCTGGGACCTCCTAAACCTCAGACATCACGGTTATCTTCATCGTCGTCTCCACTGCCACCACAAACAACTTTACCCAGGCCATCCCTTCTGATGGTCTTGACAAAGACCATACAGCCTAAATTTTTAAATCACTTTTTTAAAAAAAAATTTTTTTAAGTCACCTTTTAAAAAAAAAAAAAAAACATCAGGTAAGAGAAGTTTGAGTCATAATCCATATTCGTAGCATAGTCTTCATTGCAGACTATATTGCTGTGAAAACCAGGAAGAATCTGTGAGAACAGGGCCCAGGTCCACTGTGATGGTCACTGAATTCCCAGGGCCCAGAAGTGTCTGGCATGACGAGGTGCTCAGCACCTTCTGCCCAGTCAGGAGTGGCAGCACTGGGATCTGAACCCAAATCTCCAGGCTGATTTCGTCCCAGGTCTTCAGCTGGCCCATCATATTTCATGCCACTTACAGTGTCTCTATATTGGTTTTCAAGAAAGGGAAAACAGAACTGTCAGCCAACAAGCCCCTGTTCTCCCACCTAGGAGAGGATGGCCTTGGGCAGAAGCACCTAGAAAAGGGAGACAGGGCACCTTCCTCTCAGTATGAGGTAATTGCCAGGGTGCCAGAAAGACACAGGACACGCCCCTTACAAGCAGGAGAGCCTTCCCGGCCAGATCCCCGGAGGACACCTGGGGGGCTGTGAGCGGGTCCAGAGAATATGCTCCGACCCCACCCGATCACTGGAAAGGCAGGCGCGTCACCCTTCAAGCCAAGTGAGAAGGAAGGGAGGAACTAACAGAGGAAAATAAAAGTCTAGGGAGGTCAAGTGATTTTCTTTAAGTCATAGTCGGTCACAGGGCCAGACACGATTTCAAAACCCACAGTCCCCGGCTCTGCCAACTGAACTATGGGGAGAGGGGGACAGAAGTAGGGAAAACTGAGTCGGTTTGCAGGGAGAAGATTCAGAAAAGAAACCGGCCTTCTTAGAAAATGAAGTAGAAAACTACCTCCTGAGGGCAGGCTCCGAGAGGTAGAGGGTAGTGGGTACAGTCTCCTCTCCTGCATGGGCAATTCAGCAAGAAGTGCCAGGGACTTAAAGGTATTCTTTCCAGTTAGCCCAGGAATGCAACTACTGGGAACGGATTCTAAAGCGCAAAGGCAGGCAAGCATTACGTACAAAGATGTTTACACAGCATTAGTCATAAGCGCAGGAGGTCGGACATGATGCAAACAGCTGATAATAAGAAAATTATGAAGAAAATTGAAGCAGTCACAGACTATTACACGGCCAATTACAGAGTTCTTTGAGAAGGCTTTCTCGTGGTGGGGGGGGGGGGGATACTAACACTAACGTGTAGGTGGAGAAAAAACAGGATGTGAAGTTATTCATGCCGAATGACAACTGCTATCTAAACAAGGCACAGGAGGAGAACCGGAAGCAAACAGGCCACAGCGGTACTGCAGTGTTCTTTGTGGGATAAGACCAAGGGGACTCGGGTTGTTTATTCTGCTGGTTGTATCTCTTTTCTTTAAAAAATGGAAAATATTTTAAACATTTTCCTGATTATAAATTAATACCTTCTGTTGGTAAAAAAAAAAAAAAAATTAAATATAGATCTGTGTGAAAGTAAAAAGCGGGCAATTTCCTGGCATTCCAGTGGTTAGGATTCCGTGCTTTCACTGCCAAGGGCCTGGGTTCACTCCCTGGTGAGGCAACTAAGACACAGCAAGCTACACGGCATGGCCAAAAAAAATAGAAAGCCAAAAGTGAAAGAACCTTTGTAACTCCACAGGATACATTCCATCTGGCTAAGACTCCAAGCTCCCGGCGCAAGGGGCTCCAGGGTTCGATCCCTGGTCAGGCAACTAGGTCCCACATGCTGCCCACTGAGTTCACACGCCACAGCTAAAGACCCTGCATGCCACAACTAAGACCTGGCACTGCCAACTAAATTAATTAAATATCTAAAACATTAGCTACTATCCTCTTAGTCACATACACACACACACACACACTTATCCACATACATACACAGATGCATGTGTATACATATACAAATACACATACATATTATTTCCTTTAACACAAAAGAAGGGACAATATATAAACCCTGCTTTGGAACTGGATTTTTTTTCATGCACTATAACACATTCACTGCCCCATATGAATGTACACAGATTTGTACGTCGAGATACACTGAGATAATGCACTCATTATTTTTACCTCCAATGGTTGCTTAATGCACCACTGAGGGACGCAGCAAAACTTCTGGCTCTACACTATGGAAAATAGTATGGGGGTTCCTCAGAACACTAAAGATAGAATTACTATGTGATACAGCAACCCCACTCCTGGGCACATACCCAGAGAAAACTATAATTCCAAAAGATACACGCACCCTCACGTTCACAGAAGCACTCTTCATAATATCCAGGACACGGAAACAACCTAAATGTCCACTGACAGATGAGCAAAGAAGATATGATACATATATACGGTGGAATACTACTCAGCCATAAAAAATGAATGACATAATGCCATCTGCAGCAGGATGCAACTAGAGATTATCATCCTAAGGAAGTAATCGAGACAGAGACAAATGTCATCTGATACCACTTACCTGTGGAATCTAATATGTGCCACAAATGAACCAATCTATGAAGCAGAAATAGACACACAGACTATTACATACAGAATGGACAAACTTCAAGGATCTACTGGATAGCACAGAGAACTATACTCAATATTCTTAGATAAACCATAATAGAAAAGAATATATATTCCTAGAGATCCTAATTCAATGTTTTTAAAAGCTTCAGGTGGCTCCTCGTGCAGCCATGGTGGAAGACCCATATGAAAGCAGAGCTGCTCTGGCTAAAAAGAGGCAGAGTCACAAACCTCACTCAATCCCCTTCTCAGCCATCCTTGAGGCTGCTCCCAGGACCACAGCGACTCCAGTAATCTGTGGAGAGTCACTGATGCAGCAACTCCACAACTGTAGGACGGAACACTAGGCTGCCATCAAAAATAACAAGGTAGCCTACGGGTACCCAATGGAAAAATTTCCCATGATGCATTTTTAAGTGATGTGGACTGAAAGAAAAATGCACAATGCAACACTGTGAGTTTCAGTTTTCTGTTTCTTTGTTTTTTTTGGCCACATCAGATGGCACGTGGGCTCTTAGTTCCCCAACCAGGGATCGAACCCATGCTCCTTGGATTGGAAGCTCAGAGTCTTAACTACTGGACAGCCAGGGAAGTCTCTGTAGGTTTCAGCTTTACTCAGGGACCCTGCTGGAGACGACAGCTCAGGAAAAAGCCTCTCAGAAGCTCTGAGGGGACCGCTCTGAAGAGGGAGGGGGGAAGTCAGCATATATATGATTTCAGGGAGAGAATAATAAGTGCAGTCAAGCATGAAGATTATTACCAGCCACAGCTCAGATGTCTCAGTTGATTTTAGCGCTCTTCTATGTATGGGAAGATGCAAAAAATCTAGATCCATTAGATTTTTTTCTGAGATATCACCAACTATCTAAGCGGCCTGCTTTTCCAAAGCACACAGCTCCTCATCCTGTTTTTCACCCTGAATTCTTTACTGGGTACTGTCCTTCAGTGATTACAGTGGTTAATGACTTAATCCTTATAAAACTGGATGGTGGGCAACACTCCTTGTTTTATAGTGAGAAAGGCAATTTACTGAACAGCAGGTATTGTATATAATCCTTACATTTTTATAAGTCTACATATATGTATTATACAAAATTTTCTGTATGCTTGAGCATGCATATAAAAAATCTGATATATGCCATTCCTGCAGAATCCTTATCACAATGTGTAGTGATACAGTATTTGTTTTCCCATTAATTTGTCAACCTCCCTTCATTAGACAGACAGTAAGCTCTTAGGAGACAGGAACCATATCTGCTCACTGGTGGAGCTCTAGAGTCCAGATTATTTCCTGGAACATGGTGGGTCCTCAGGAAGTATTTGTTAAAGGTGGACAGAGAAAGAAAAAGAGAGGAGAAAAGGAGAGTGAAAGAAAAAAGAAAAACTTGTTCACAGAAAGGAAGAAGGGAAGAAAAAGAAAGAGAAAAGGCAGGGAGGCAAGGAGAAAGAGAGAGGGAGAAAGAGATAGAGGAAAGGAGGGACAAGAAAATCAGAATTGGAATTTTACAACTTTAGTTGGTTGTTATTTTTCAATCCCTAAGTCACGTTCGACTCTTTGCGACCCCATGGACACCAGGCTCCTCTGTTCCTCCATTATCTCCCAGAGTTCTCTCAATTTCATGTCCATTGAGTCCATGATGCTATCTAACCATCTCGTCCTCTGTCACCCTCTTCTTCTGCCTTCAATCTTTCCCAGCATCAGGGGCTTTTTGAACTAGCTGGCTGTTCCCAGCAGGTAGCCTGAGTTTGGGAGCTTTAGCTTCAGTGTCAGTCCTTCCAATGAATATTCAGGGTTGATTTCCTTCAGAGTGGACTGGTTTGATCTCCTTGCTCTCCAAGGGACTCTCAAGAGTCTTCTCTAGCACTGTAATTGGAAACCATCAATTCTTTGCCACCCAGCATTCTTTATGGTCCAGCTCTCACATTCATACGGGAAAAACCATAGCTTTGACTATATGGACCTTTGCTGGCAAAGTGATGTGTCTACTTTTAATGGTTGAATATCTTTTAAATATTTTCACTGGAAAATAAAACACAGATACAGAAAATCCTATGGTCCCAATGTATGACTTAACTAGTAATAACTACAAGGTGAATGCCACTGAGACCAAGAAAAAGAACCTGGCCAGCCGCCCAGCAACCCCCTCCACGGGCCGGGCCCCAAGCTCTGCTCCACCTCCTCCAGAGTCAGTGACCTTTACCCTGACATTTTTCCAGCACAGTGATTGCAAATCAGCCATCGGGGAGCAGGGTGGGGTTGGGGTTTTCAAGCTCCTGGGGCGGCCAAGGTTCTGTTCCCTCTGCAGATACCCTTCTCCTCTGCAAGCTTGCGCAAGACTCGCCTGACCCTGCGGACCCGTGGTATAGGCTCTGCAATCCTCATCCGCTTTCAAAACACAATTTTAAGCAACCCTAGTGGATTGAGCTTCTGGTCTATGGAGAAAGGGAAGCGAAAGAGGATCAGAAACCACACCGAGTGTTTTCAAGTTCAGGGTGGTCCATCAGGAAGGTGACGAAGATGCTCACCACCCGGAGCCTCCTGGTCTGTCCAGTGGGGACTGGGTGGTCAAGAGGGGGGAGTGCTGAGACACTGAGAACACACTGGCATCACCCTCCACCTGGAGAGGAAAGAGCCTGGAGGCCTGAACTCCACCTCTACCCACGTTCCCCTGGCTCAGGCCCTGCCACCAACTTACTGTTGTTGGTCTACCCCTTCAGAGGCCCTCACCTCCTGAGTTCTAAACTGGAGCTGGAGAAGCTCTGAGCCTGCATATCATGAGGTAAAGGACAATGAGGAACCTTGTGAAGCTGCTCTGACCACATCTGAAGGAAGCAGGCTTGTTCCCCAGACCCAGCCTCTGAGCACAGTCCCTGGGATCCAGTACAGTCCCTGGGGTCCAGTCATCCACATCATGGGGAAGGGAGAGGGGGGATTTCCAAATCAAGGAGAAAGCAAACCGGTAACCACTGAGTCCATCCCCTGAAGGGTGTGTTTGAGCTGCCCAGTCTTGAAGGAATCATGTTTGGTTTATAAAAATTCATTTTGTTGCCAACAATTAAGATACAGAGATTACATGTAGAATTCCCTGCAGGCTCACAGTCATTCAGCTGAGCCCTTTGATGCATCCACACCAGCCCCACTGAGTTCCTCTGGGCCTCTGAAACCAACATTTCCACTTGAAGTTAAGGAAGCGCATGGCGGTGGTTCCACAGCAGAACACAACAGAGGAAGGATTTTGGAGTCAAGAACACTCATCTTCCACAGATGAGAAATTCCGAAGGCTGACTGGGCCCCAGGAAGTGGCACACTGGGCTCCAGGCCTCCGTTTTCCATCCGCACTATGGCACAGCAGGCGAGCTTAAATATCCCCGGGGACCCAGCACGTGAGACATTTTAGGGCCCGCGCACTTCCTGTGTGACTGTTTCTTGTTCTGTCCTTGCTCAGAGGTCGCTGCTCCTCTTTCTGCACACTAGCAGGGAGCCGAGCGTGGGAACGCTGCGCTGTGTCCCTCGCTGGTAGGGGGCCTGAGTTCTGACAGCTTCCCTTCCAGTCACTCCGCTGCAGCTGCTGACCTGCGGTACTCCCTGATGGGAGTGCGCTTCTTCAGACACTTTGTGCTCATCCTGACCGAACGGATCCTCAGATAATTAAATATTTTCAAGAGAAAAGTTGGAACTCAGTTAATTACATCTTCTCATACTTAGAAAAGCATGAAAAACTTTAACTATGATAGCTGCTGCTTACGAATAGCAGGAACCTTCTACCAAGGGGTATGCTGGATTGCACACACCCCTTCATCAAAATCACATATGCACTGGACTTCCCTGGCGGTACAGTGGATAAGAATCCACCTGCCAATGCAGGAGACACTGGTTCAATCTCGGGTCCAGGAAGATTCCACACGCTGTGGAGCAACCAAGCCATGTGCCACAATTACTGGAGCCCACACTCTGGAGCCCGGGAGCCACAACTTCTGAGCTGGAATGCCACAACTACTGAAGCCCGTGTTCCTAGAGCCTGTGCTCTGCAACGAGAGAAACCACCGCAATGAGGAGCCCGCGCACCATCACAAGAGTCGCCCCTGCTCACCTCAACCAGAGAAAGCCCAAGGGAAGCAAGGTGCAGCCATAGAATCATTCATTACTTATTAAAAAAAGACATGCAAAACTTTTTTTAAAATCACATACACTGGCCTCTCCCCTCATCTCTCTGAGAGACTGTCTCCTGGGTTATAATCCTCAGGCTGTCTTGAAGACAATTTTCCATTCCTTTCTTAGATTGAATACTGATTACTTTCCCTGTTGACAGTACCCTTGCAGGCAGCCTCGGTTACTGCAGTGATGAGGGAGGGGAACCACTGGCATTTGTGGCAGAGGCTGAGGACGCCGATTCCGCAGTGCTCGCGGCTGCCTCTCAGCACAGAAACGTAGTCCATGCCCTCTCCTGATTCTCGTATGTCCCTTCAGATGTTCATGTCAGTGAAAACCACCAGGCTGCATTTCACACTTTAGCACAAGAGGGTTTACAGATTTTAAAACATACTCTGAGGAGGCAAATCAATGGAAAACTACAGTTTGTTTTGTATGACAGTCTATCAAGAGTTTTACCCATTTCAGAAAATCACAGCCACATCTCTCCTGGAATTCAAGCCCCCAAAACAGTATCCGTAAGGCCCTCTGCATTTGCAGCCAGACACGCCTGATATTCTATTGTGCTGTGAGCCTCTGCCACCTTGTGTAACCTTGTGCTTGTTGGTGGAACTGGTGGGCATGTACTGACCAAGATGCGCATAAGGTTATTACAGCCTTCTTTTTCCTTTATATATTATTTGAGACATTATACTGTTTTTACATTTTTTTAATTATTTATGTATTTTTGGCTGCTCTGGGTCTTAGTTGCTGCTTGGGCTTTTCCCTAGTTGGGGCACGCGGGCTTCTCACTGCGGTAGCTTCTCTTGTTGAGGGGCAGGGGCCCTAGGGCACACAGGCTTCTGAAGTTGTGGCATGTAGTTGCGGTTCCCAGGCTCTAGAGCACAGGCTCCATAATTGGGGCTCATGGGTTTAGTTGCTCTGCAACATGGGGGATCTTCCCAAACCAGGATTGAACCTGTGTCTCCTGCATTGGCAGGCTGATTCTTTACCAGGGAAGCCTCATTATAGCTTCTTAAAAATTATATGTATAGTAAGTTTTATTATCTGTTGATGATTTTTATTGAGGTCCATGGACCCCCCCTGGAGTCCCTGAGACTCTTTCAGGGCAGTGCTGATATCACTATGGTAACATTTGATGATCAAAAAGCCACAGTGGGTGAAACTGCTGGCACTCCAGCAGGAAGCAAGGAAGGAGCCCTAAACTGGGCTGTGTCCTATATAGACACACATTCACAATGACAAAATAGGTCAGTATTACTGAAGGGGACCCTTGATGAAGCAGTAAAAATAATAAATTCCATTGACGCTTAGCCCTTGAGTATACGACCTTTAATATTCCGTGTCAAAAGATTGGCAGAACGTATAAAGCACTTTGGATGGAAGCCCAGGTAGACGACTGTGGAGGAAAAGCACTAGAGGGCTCATTAGATTGGCACTGATTCTCCTCTTTGTCCACGGAACACTGTTTTTACTGGAAAGAACAATCAACAGACACCGTGGGTATTCAGACTTGGCTACTTGGCAGTCTTTTAAAAATGAGCCAAATGAGCCTGTCCTTTCAAGGAAAACTAGTTGACCATGTTTGTCATCAGTGATGAAGTTTAAGCTTTCTAGCAGAAACCAAGATTTTGGAAAACCTGTATCCACCACGATGAGCTTGACAGCTTCCCAATATTTAACGAATTTACTGAGATGGCAGTGTTAACGAATGCTATTTTTTAAAGTTAATTTGTATATTTTTGGCTGTGCTGGGTCTTCACTGCTGCACACAGGCTGTCTCTAGTTGCGGTGAGCTGGACGGGGCTCTCTTTCTCACGGTGCTCGGGCTTTTCGCTGCAGCGGCTCCTCTGCAGAGCGCGAGCTCTGGTGTGCGGCTTTGTGGCTGCGGCGCACAGACTTAGCTGCTCCAGGGCACGTGAAATCTTCCCAGGTCAGAAATAGAACCCGTGTCCCCTGCATTGGCAGGTGAATTCTTACCTACTGTGCCACCAGGGAAATCCATGACTGCTATTTTTGACACTGTTTAACGATGTGTGTCATCTTTTGGAAGATCTGAACCACTGGGTTAACAAAACCTTCCAAATGACCAATGTGGGGGTGCAATAAAAATCACACCTGAGTAAAAGATCCACCTAGGGTATAAGATCGGAGAAGGAAACGGCAACTCACTCCAGTATTCTTGCCTGGGAAGTCCCATGGACAGAGGAGCCCGGCAGGCCACAGTCCGTGGGGCTGCAAACAGTGGCACAGCTAAGCGAGTAAACAACAACAGAGTACAAGAAAGACCCAAACGTTTTAAAGTAAAAGAGTATGAAATGTTCCTTGATATGGTTTCAGATTCCACACTGTACTAACCTTTAAGAAACTACCACTTGTTGATTTCTGTGTAGCAACAAGGAAGAAAATCCACAATTATCTGCAAAGGCTATTAAAACCCTCCTCTCTTTTCAAACTACATACTGTGTGAGGCTAGATTTTCTTCAGTCAAAATGTATCACATCTCACCTGTCAGAATGGCTATCACCGAAAAGACATGAAGAAAAGCTATGCCTACACACTATTAGTGAGAATGTAAATTGGTACAGCCACTGTGAAAACAGGATGGAGATTCTAAAAAAGCTAAAAACAGAACCACCACATGATCCAGAAATTCCATTCCTGGGTACAGATTCATAGAAAATTGAAACACTAACTTACAAATAGACGTGCCTTTCATGTTCACAGCAGCACTATTTACAACAGCCTAGTCAGGAAAGCAAGCTCAGCGTCCACTGAGATGAGCGAATGGAGAAGACATGAGACAGACAGTGCGCCGCTACCATCACAGAAAAGAGTGGAAATTTGCCATTTCGACAACATGGATGGACTTGGAGAGCACTCTGTTTAGTAAAATAAGTCAGACAGGGAAAAACAAATAATATGTCATCATTTATATATGGAATCCAGAAAATAAAACAAATGAGTGAATGTAAAATGGTGCAGCAGCAATGGGGGGAAAATATGGCAATTCTTGAATTGTTAAACCTAAGAGTTAAGCAATTCCATTCTTAAGTGTATACACCCAAGAATGAAGATATACAGCTAACACAAGATATGTATACAAATGTTCATTGCGGTATTATTCACAACAGACAAAAGCAGAATCTGCCCAACTATCCACCAGCTCATGAATGCATAAACAAGATGAGATAAATCTATATCATATGATTTTGCAATAAAAAGAAATAAAGTACCAGTTCATATTACAGCTTGCATGAACCTTGAAAAGACTCTAATAACAGAAGCCAGTCACAAAAGACTGTATACTATTTGACCCCATTGCTTCAAAATGTCCAGAACAAACAAATCTATAGAGATGGAAAGTAGATTGGTGGTTTCCCAGGGCTGGGGGGTAATAGTTAACGGAGGGTACTTTCTTTTTGCAGTCACAGAATGTTCTAAAATTAGATTGTGGTGATGGGTGCAGAACTCTTATGAATACATTAAAAAATATTGAATGGTACACTTTGAGTGGGTGAATGTACAATATAAGAATTATAGTTCAAGGAGTGGCCAAGTAGGAGTAGGAAGACCCGGAGCTCAATTCCTTCAATGGGTACATCAAAATTACAACTTATTACAAAGCAACTTCCTAAGAAAAAGACCTGAAGTGGAGCAGAAAAGATTTTCCACAGCTAAAGACATACACAAGGAGACACAATGAGATAGGTAGGAAGGGCAGAGACACAGTATAGGCAAGACCCAAGTCCCTGGGTAGGTGATCACAAACAGGAGGGAAATCACAATTGCAAATGTTCTGCCCAACCAGGAAGGAGTCTGAGCCCCATATCAGGCTCCTCGAGACCTGGGACACTGCACTTGGAAGACAAGCCCCCAGGATGTCGGGCTTTGATCAGGGGTACGGGTACTGAAGAGCCAGAGGGTGGTAGGAAATAGACTCTCCTCTTAAAAGGCACACGCGGTGATCCAGTGGTTAAGATTGTGCTCACACTGCACACTGCAGGGGAGCATGGGTTCAATCCCTGGTCCCAGGCCAGGGAACTAAGACTCCTCATCTGGCAAGGGGAAAAATGGGGAGAAACAAAATCTCACGGGCTCCGGTTTCAGCCCAGAGACAGTAATTTAAAAGGAGGCTGGATCAGGTCACTTGCTAATCTTGGCAAACCTCCCAGAGAGGAAGGAGGCAACTGAGACTCACACTGGGGACGGTGAAGCTGAAGAAGACTTTTTGGTCACTCCTCTCTCGAGGACACTGTACTGGCTGGCGAGTGTCATTTAGAAATACTCCCCTGACCCTGGTAGTTCTAGGAACACACCCACAGACAAGCAGGCGAGCAACAGACCCCGAGCCCCAGCCACACAACAAGCCAAAAAGTGAAGAATCCCCACCTAAAAGAAGGGCCTCAACACAAGGGCCTTGCAGCCACTGGGCTAGCGGAAAGCGCCACCTACCAAATTTATGAAACCTAAAATTTCACACATGTATGCGTCCTTATAGTCACTGTTGCATTATTCAAAATGGTCCAAGTATGCAAGAACCCTAAGTGTTGAGCAACAGATGTATAGATAAAGAAGATGGGGCGTATATACACTATAGAATATAGCTCATCTAATATAAAGAAGGATATATTGTCATTTGCAACAACATGGATAGAGAAGGTATAATCTAACTAAAACAAGACAAAGAAACAAAAAATCTGATTGAACCCAGGTATGAAATCTGGAAAAACAACAACAACAGCAACAAAAAAAAACCACAACTGAACATATGGAAATAAAACCAACTCTTATATGCTGAGAAAAAGTGAAGTAAGTAAGAAAGAAAAACATAAATACCCTCTGCAATGACTAATATGTGGAATCTAAAAAAAAAATAAATAAACATAAGAAAACTGAAACAGGCTCAGAGATACAGAGAAAAATCTGGTGGTTGCCAGAAATGAGGTGAGTAAAGGGTGAGGAGAATAAATGAGGGAAAATAAAAAATAAAAACTTACACCAATAAAGTAATTACATCACAGGATATAGTATACAGCATAGGGAATACATTCAAAATATTGTAACAATTTTGTATGGTAACATAAGGCAACTCTACACATGGACATCACCAAATGATCAACACCAAAATCAGACTGATTACATTCTTTGCAGCCGAAGATGGAAAAGCTCTATACAGTCAGCAAAAACAAGACTGGGAACTGACTGTGGCTCAGATCATGAACTCCTTATTGCCAAATTCAGACTTAAATTGAAGAAACTACGGAAAACCACTAAGCCATTCAGGTATGACCTAAATCAAATCCCTTACAATTATACACTGTAAGTGACAAATAGATTCAAGGGATTAGATCTGATAGACAGAGTGCCTGAAGAACTACAGACAGAGGTTCTTAACACTGTACAGGAGGTGGTGATCAAAATCACCTCCAAAAAGAAGAAATGCAAAAAAGCAAAACGGTTGTCTGAGGAGGCCTCACAAATAGCTATGATAAGAAGAAAAGCTAAAGGCAAAGGAGAAAAGGAAAGATATACCCATTTGAATGCAGAGTTCCAAAGGATAGAAAGGAGAGAGAAGAAAGCCTTCCTAAGTAATCAATGCAAAGAAAAAGAGGAAAACAATAGAATGGGAAAGACTAGAGATCTCTTCAGGAAAATTAGAGATACCAAGGGAACATTTCAAGCAAAGATGGGCACAATAAAGGATAGAAGCGGGTTGGACCTAACAGAAGTAGAAGGTATTAAGAAGAGGTGGCAAGAATATACAGAAGAACTATACAAAAGAGATCTTAATGAGCCAGATAACCACAATGGTGTGATCACTCACCTAGAGCCAGACATCCTGGAGTGTAAAGTAGGCTTTAGGAAGCAACACTATGACAAAGCTAGTGGAGGTGATAGAATTCCAGCTGAGTATTTCAAATCTTAAAAGATGATGCTGTTAAAGTGCTACACTCAGTAGCAAATTTGGAAAACTCGGCAGTGGCCACAGGACTGGAAAAGGTCAGTTTTCATTCCAATCCCAAAGAAGGATAATGGCAAAAAATATTCAAACTACTGCACAATTGCACACATTTCACACACTAGCAAAGTAATGTTCAAAATTCTCCAAGCCAGGCTTCAACAGTACGTGAACCAAGAACTTCCATATGTACAAGCTGGATTTAGAAAAGGCAGAGGAACCAGAGATCAAATTGCCAACATCTGTTGGATCATAGGAAAAGCAAGAAAATTCCAGAAAAACATCTACTTCTGCTTCATTGACTATGCTAAAGCCTTTGACTACCTGGATCACAACAAACTGTGGAAAATTCTTAAAGAGATGAGAATACCAGACCACCTTACCTGCCTCCTGCGAAACATGTATGCAGGTCAAGGAGCAACAGTTAGAACCAGACATGGAAATATGGACTGGTTCCAAATTGGTAAAGAAGTACATCAAGGCTGTATATTGTCACCCTGCTTATTTAATTTACATGCAGAGTACATCATGTAATATGCCAGGCTGGAGGAAGCACAAGCTGGAATCAAGATTGCCTGGAGAAATACCAATAACCACAGATTTGCAGATGACACCACCCATATGGCAGAAAGTGAAGAGGAACTAAAAAGCCTCTTGATGAAAGTGAAAGAAGAGAATGAAAAAGTTGGCTTAAAACTCAACATTCAAAAAACTAAGAACATGGCATCCAGTCCCATCACTTCATGGCAAATAGATGGGGAAGCAATGGAAACAATGACAGACTTTATTCTCTTGGGCTCCAAAAATCACTGCAGATGGTGACTGTAGCCATAATATTAAAAGATGCTCGCTCCTTGGAAGAAAAGCTATGACATACCTAGAGAGTGTATTAAAAAGCAGAGACATCACTTTGCCAACAAAGGTCCGAATAGTCAAAGCTATGGTTTTTCCAATAGTCATATATGGATGTGAGAGTTGGACAATAAAGAAGGCTGAGCACCAAAGAATTGATGCTTTTCAACTGCAGTGTTGGAGAAGACTCTTGAGAGTCCCTCGGACTGCAAGAGATCAAACCAGTCAATTTGAAAGGAAATCAATCCTGAATATTCATTGGAAGGACTGATGCTGAAGCTGCAATACTTGGGCCACCTGATGCAAAGATCTGACTCATTAGTACAGACCCTGATTCTGGGAAAGACTGAGAACAGGAGAAGGGGATGACAGAGGATGAGATGGTTGGATGGCATCACCGACTCAATGGACATGAGTTTGAGCAAGCTCTGGGAGACGGTGAAGGACAGGGAGGCCTGGCATGCTGCAGTCTGTGGGGTCACAAAGAGTAGGACACGACCAAATGCCTGAAGAACAACAATAAGGCAACTAACCTATAGTGGTGATCAATTTGCAGTGTATTGAAACATCAGTGTATTGCACACTCTTATAGTATGTCCATTGAACTTACATTAAAAACAAAAAGCACTACAGTTCAATGCTGTTGTGTTTATTTTAAATTGACTTTTCTGGAACCAGGGTTGCCTAGGGGAACCTTAGCCAGAGGGCTAGTGTGGAGAATCCTGCCCTCTGGTGACTGATCCTAGGACAGCATCCCAGAGGAAAGGAGACTGGCATCTGCAATCCTAGAAATGGCCACAGGAGGCCACCACAAGGGAACAGTAGCTGCCTCCCTGCTGGGAAACTGCTCCCAACCTTTGGAAGCCCCACATCCAGTCAGATGTTTCAGGGACTGAAGCAGGTGAAGAGCAAGAGCAAGAACTAGGCCAGGGCAGGCGTGACCTCACACACCTGTCCACAGTAACGATGCCCAGAGCACCCCCAGTAGCAGCCTAACCCATCTTCTCACCACTGCACCCGATTTGCAGAGAACTAGACACATATAAAACAGTTACCCCCTATCAGGGATTTAAAACACCGTTCACTTGTTCATCCCATCTAGAAAAGATGCTGGAGCACCTACAGGGAGCCCAGGACTGGAAAGAAGTCACTGAGGACACAGGGATGAGCAAGAGGAACTAGGTCCTGCCTCCTGGGCCCTGGCATCTAGTGGGGGAGACAGACTTGAAGGCAAACTTCACCAGCACACAAAGTTCACTTAAGGGGACTTTACCAGCAGTCCAGGGATCCAGAATTCAAGCTTCCACTTCAGGGGCACGAATCTGATCCCAGGTGGGGAACTAAGATCCCACAGGACTTCTGGAGTGGCAAAAACAAAAATAAGCTCCCTCAGGGACTCTGAGGGGGCCAGGTGCTTTACAGGCATCTGAGGCAGGGGTCTGTTGATCCTCAAAGGCAAGAAAGATACCGGAGGAGTGTAGGTGTAAGAGCACCTTCTGGGGTGCTGTCCTAGGATCAGTCACCAGAGGGCAGGATTCTCCACACTAGCCCTCTGCCTAAGGTTCCCTGATGCAATCCCAGTTCCAGAAATACCAATTTGGAAGAAAAAAAAAAAGGATTTGAATTGTAGTTTTTTTTTTTTTTCTTTTAATGTAAGTGCAATTGACATACTATAAGAGTGTGTAGCGATACACTGATGTTTCAATACACTGCAAATCGATCACCACTATAGGTTAGTTGCCTTACTGTTGTTCTTCAGCAGGTATAGGAGTTTCCGAGGCGATGCTGGGGAAGGGGAGTTTCAGGCTGAGGGAAGAGCCCGAGGTGCAAAAGCCTGGTGGCAAGAAAACCCTTGGTGCCCACCAGGAATGGAAGGAGGCCAGTGGTATCAACCACAGAGCAGAACGGAGCCGCCAGACAGGCCACGGTGTGCGTGAGCCTCCAAAACACCGAGACGTGGACGGAGCCCGGGTCCCAGAGTCACCTCGGGCATGGTTCCGTGCTCGTGAAGGACTCACACTCCGCAAATGCACAGAGAGGGAAAGCCTGGAGACGTTGTCAGGGGCTGGAGAGAGGGGATGGGGAGTGACTGCGACCAGGAGTGCAGGCTTCCTTTTGGGGTGACGACAACGTTCTGGAATGAGGCAGAGGTGACCGGGCCACACCATGCTGAATGGACTAGGTGCTGTGCACAAGACTGAGCTGAGGTCCTGGGACTTCACCTCCAAACACCCACAGCCCGGCGAGCGGAGTTCAGTGAGGGAGGAGGCGCGGGCAGGGAAGCCCGGGGCGGGGCCCCGTGGGCTCCACCTGCCCAGGAAGGCAGGGAGGGGTCTGGCCTCTGCGTCTAGGGATCCTGAAGCCTGGGACACGGGCTGGGGAGAGGCTCCCAGCGGCCATGCTGACCACTGGGTGAAAGAAGACAAAAGGAGAGAGAGGGGATAAGTCAGACCTAATCACCCACGTCGTGGCAGGACAGGCAGGACGAGAAAACACGAGAAATACCAAGTGTTGCTGAGCCGTCACGGACTGCTGGAGGGAGTGTGTATCGGTGCAGCCACTGTGGGAACAGTATCCACGCCGTGGAAGAATTAAGACTGGAGCTACTAGGTGACCCAGCAATTTCAATCCTATGTATTTATCCACAGGAAGAAAAAAACAGTGATTTGAAAAGATAAATACACTCCTATGTTCAATTCAGCATTATTCACAATAGCCAAAACACAGAAGTCATCTATGTGTCCATCCATACAGGTACAGAGGATGGAGACGTGATGCACATATTTCTAAATACATACACATACTAATAAATGTACATATATACATACTTATAAACAAACATACACATGTATTATTACCACACATTTAATATTACTCTTAAATTAAATCTTGCCATTAGCAACCACCTGGATACACTTAGGAGGTATTATGCTAAATGAAGTAAGTCTTACAGAGAAAGTAGTCTCTGATTTCTCTCATATGTGGAATCAAAAAAACAAAAACGAACACAAGAAAATGGGAACAGGTTCAGAGATACAGAGGAAAAAACTTGGTTTCCTTAGGGGCAGTGGCTGGGGAGATGCAGAGAATTACTGATGGAGACTAAAAAATACATGTTTCCAGTTATAAAACGATTATGTCACGGGATATAATGTACAGAGTAGGGAACATATTCAAAATCTTGCAACAACTTTGCCTGGTGAGAGAAAGCAACAAGGTTTCTCCTGGTGATCATTATGCAGTGTATCAAATCACTGTAATATACACTTGAAACTCTTACAGCAGGTCTCTTGTACTTCAGTTAAAAAAATAAAGATTTACAGTTCAATGTTGTTGTTTTCAAAATAGACTTTTACAAAGCTGGGGTTCCACAAAGAATCTTAGCCAGAGGACTAATGTGAGGAATCCTTCCCTCTTGTGGCCAATTTTAGAATAGCATCCGAGAGGCAAAGAAATTGGCACGTGCTACCCTAGAAGTGACCACAAGAGGGCAGCAAAAGGCAATATTAGCTGCATTCACCCCTGGGAAAAGGTTCCCAGTGTTTGGAAGCCCCACACCCCGCCAGATGCCCAAGGACTGACATAGGTGACAAGGAAGAGCCAGGGCAGGAGTGACCCGATACAACTGTCCACAGTAGTGATGCCCAAAGCGCCCCCATTAGCAGCCTATCTCCTCTGGCCCCCACTACAGCCCTAGTAAGGGCCACCTGAGACCCTAAAACTCACACAGGCCGAGGAGGATACAGGTCTTGGCACCAGAGACCCACAAGTTCTTGGATGCCAATTCTGATCGCCACTGCATCTGAAGTGCAGAGAACTGGACACACATAAAACAGCTCATTCCTATAAGGGACTTAAAACACCACTCACTCGCTCATTCCATCCAGGAAAGATGCTGGAGCACCTACAGAGGGCCAGTCGGGCACTGTAGCGTAGTCACTGAGGGCACAGGGATGAGCAAGAGGGACCCGGGTCCTGCCAAGACGGGTCGTGACGTCTACTGGAGGAGGCCTGAAGAAAAACTTCACAGGCACCCAAACCAGAGCTCACTTCGGGAAAGTTCCCGACGGTCCAGCGGTTCAGAATTTCCACTTCCACTGCAGCGGGCGAGGGTCTGACTTCTGGTCAGGGAATTAAGATTCCATCGGCTCATGGAGTGGCCGAAAGAAAAAAATAAAACTCGGAGGCTCTGAAGGAGGAGGCCAGGTGCTCTAAGAGCACCTGAGGGAGGAGCTTGTTCATCCTCAAAGGCAAGACAGAAACTGGAGCAGGCATCGGAGTTTCTCAGGTGTTGCTCAGGGAAGGGGAGTTTCAGGCTGAGGGAAGAACCTGAAGTGGGGAATCCCGGAGGCAGGAAAGGCTCGGTGCCCTCCAGGAATGGAAGGAGGCCAGTTAGGCTGCAAAGGTAACAGCCACGGAGCAGAGTGAAGCTCTCATACAGGCCACGGTGTGCATGAACCTCCAAAACACTCTGAGAAGTGCAAGGAACCTGGGTCCCAAAGTCACCTCTGGCATGTTTCCATTTCTATAAACTATCCAGGAGTAGCAAATCCAGAGGGAGGAAAAGCAGGCGAGTGCCCTTCGGGGCTGGGGGAGAGGGGATGGGGAGTGACTGCGGCAGGGTGCAGGCTTTCTTTTCGGCGTGATGACAACGTTCTGGAACAATGTAGACATGACAGGACACAGCATGCTGAATGAAGCAAAAGCTCTGAACAAGAATGATCTGCTCTCCCTAGAATGTCACCTCCAGAAACGCCACAGCCCAGTGTATGTTGTTCACTGAGTGAGGGGGAGGCAGGCAGGGAAGCGTAGAGTTTCGGGGGGCGCTGGCAGGCTTCACCTGCCTGGGAAATCAGGTAGGAGTTGGCCTTTGTGTTTAGGGATCCTGAAGCCTGGAACACTGAATTGGGACATGCTCACAGTGATCACACTGACAACTGGGCTAAAGGAAACCAAAAAGGAAGTAGAGTCTAGGTAGAGATGATGGCCCAGGGTTGTGGCAGGATAGGAAAGACTAGGAGACAGAAGGAGTAACAAGCATCTGTGATTATATGGAACAAAGGAAACCATCCTGGACTGTTTACAGGAAAATTCTGAGCCTCTCTTCTGTCTCCTGCATCCTTGACATTGGCAGGCAGATCTTTACTAAAGTTAACACCTGGAAAGTCCACAGAGACACACACAGACATGCAAATATTACTTAATGGGGAAAGCAAATCATTATTTGCAACTACATGGATGTATCTAGAGGATATTATGCTTCGTGAAGTAACCTGACAGAGAAAGATAAAAACACTGTGATTTTACTCATGTGTGGAATTTTTTTTAAAAGTGAACATAACAAAATGGATAAAGGCTCAGAGATACAGAGATAAACTGGTGGTGGTCTGACAGGGGCAATGAGGGGAATACCTTAAGTGAGACTAAAAAATATAACCTTTCACTTATAAAATAATTATGTCACGGAATATCATGTACACATAGAAAATATATTCAAAATATTTTAATGACTTTGAATGGTGACAGAGGGCAAATGGTCTTATCCTGGTGATCGTATTGCAATGTATGAATCAATGTATGAATTATACACCTGAAAACTCATATAATATTTTAAGTAGATTGTACTTCATTAAAAAAAGAAGAATTGCAATTCAATGCTTTTTTTTTTAATCGACTTTTATGAAGCTGGGGTTCCACAGGGGTACCTCAGCCAGATGCCTAGTGTGGAGAATCCTGCCCTCTGGTGGCCAATTCTAGCATAGCACCCAAGAGTCAAGGAAACGGGCACTTGCTCTCCTAGAAATGACCACAAGGCGGCAGCACATGGCAACATTTACCGCACTCAGGCCTGGGAAACGGGCCCCAGCGTTCTGAAGCCCCACACCCGACAGATTGACAAGCGGCTGGAATAGGTGATGACGAAGAGCTTCATACAACTGTCCACAGTAATGATGTCCAAACTGCCCTCATGAGCAGCCTAACTGTCTCCTCTGGCTTCCACTGAAGCCCTAAGAAGGGCACCCCAGACCCCCAAAGCTCACCTAGAGCTGAGGAGGAGGAGGAATCACTCACAAGTTACTGGATCACCACTGCACCTGACTCTCAGAGAATTTAATGCATGTAAACTGCATGTAAACTTTTCCTTCCTGCGTGCGTGCTAAGTTGCTTCAGTCGGGTCCGACTCTGCGACCCCATGGACTGTAGCCCAGCAGGTTCCTCTGTTCATGGGATTCTCTAGGCAAGAATACTGGAGTGGGTTGCCATTTCCTTCTCCAGGGGATCTTCCCAACCCAACCCAACCCAACCCACATCTCATGTCTCCCACACTGGAAGGTGGGTTATTTATCACTAGCACCACCTGGAAGGCCCCTTTCCTTCCTAGTCATTCCTAAATAAAATAAAACAAAAGACACTACAAGTTGTATAAACTAGACTTAAAATATCTCAAGTATTTTTTTTTAATATCAGACACCTAAGATTGGACAAAAGCAAAATAACCCAACATTACCATTTTCATTTCTGTTTCTTACCAAGATTATGCGTGAATAAATGATGGTCAGCTGGTGGTGCTGATGTGACCATCAGCTGCTGTAGGGCTGGGTAACAGAGGCTACCCTGGGGGCAGGCCCTCTGGCACAGGCTCAGGGCAAAGGAGTGGCTTCCTGGAAGCCTATGTGGCTGCAAAGCTACGTGCAGAAGGGATCGTGGCCCTTCCACCAGTGTCCTGAGAGGCCGCATCTATTCTTGCCCCAGTTCTCCAAGGGGGAGACCCCACCCCTCACCTCCTGCCCTTGGCCATAGATTATTTTTATCCGTTCCAATGACCAGTTAGCCTGGCAGCCCTGTCATTTGGGAGCCTAGCCACCTCTGTACTATAATTTCCCAGCAGACAGACCTTAAAATGGCCTGCTGCCACACACTCTGGTGATGCTCTGTGGCCAGAGCCTCTTCTGCAAATGAAGGTCAGGACTTGGAGGTGTGGTGTCAAAACTGGGGCCAGAGGAGGTTGGGCCTCTGGAGTTTCTGCATCTGCCTCTTCTCCACCCTTACGCTGGGCTTGGCCATCTTGAGTGTGACATCTCTTCTCACAGGGGAAGGACCGGTGCTGAGTGTGGGGCTGGCAGGAGCAGCCCCATACCCAGCTCAGGCGTGGAGAAACCTTTGGCTCCCCACCGACCTGGCCCGGCATTCGTGATGTGGCTGCTCTTCTGCCTCAAAGGTGATTCCAGGAACCCTTTGTGTGCTTGTCACGTTATTTCCCTACAACTCAACCTCCATCGTGCGCCTCCTCTAACTGCTCCTAAGAAGGAATCCAGATGCTGTTGAGGACTTACAGAGCACCTAAAATGGCTGAGGTTGTTTCATCTGGGGTTTTTCAGGGGCAGATTTTCATATATTTAATGAGTATTACTACCTCAACATACACAGAAACCTTAATGAAAAAGAAAGAAAAGAAATAAAATCAGAAAACAGATGAACTCATTTGCTACACTGTCTTTCCCTGACACACGTCACTGGTAGTGAGTCTTCAGCTTAGAAACATGCCATTTTTCTCTGGCATCATTTACTTTGGATGGCAAAGGTCTTTGTGATATTTGACCCCTGGGAGGTGGGCACGCTTCATTCCAGGTCACAGATGAGGAAACTGAGGCCCAGGTTTGGGCCAGGAGCTTTACCAGGGCCAGAGCTCCTTCTCTGAGCACATCATCTAAAGTAACCTCCCCCAGGAAAATCCTTCTCTGTGCCTTGCCCCGAGTTATATTTCTTCATAGCACTCACCTCTACTGCTATGCCTAAACGGCACATCACACCACACTCCATGTTGTTCATTACATTGTTTGATTGTCCATGGCCTGCATCTCTCCTGCACTGTAAGCCCCTTGAAAACAGAGATCTGGGTGGCTTTGATTACAGCTGAATCCCTGCACCTAGAACAGGAAGGGCCCGCTGGGGAAAATCAACAAGGTTTGTTGAATAAATTCTAGGGTGAAGTCTAGATTCAGACCCAGATCTGCCTGATTCCAAAACAGGTGCTTTTTCCATCCTGCTGTCCTGCCAAAGAAACAGGCTCAGCCAGTTTATGTGACAGACGAAGCCAGCTAGAGGCTGAGCTCAGGGTCTGAACCCAGGTCCTCTACTCCCGGGATTCCAAGGTGGCACAGTGGTAAAGAATCTGCCTGCCAATGCAAGACGCCAAAGACGCAGGTTTGATCCCTGGATCAGGAATATCCCCTGGATATTGTGGTAAACTGCTCCAGTATTCTTGTCTGAAAAACCCCATGGACAGAGGAGACTGGTGGGCTACAGTCCATGGGCTACAGACAGTGAGGTCGCAGTGTCAGACATGACTGAGAGACTGAGCGTGTCTCCAGTCCCAGGCTTTCCTGGTAGAGTCCCTAGAAGGAGGGGCTACAGGAGAGTCTGCTAACCACCTCTGAGCCTTCCTCTCACCTCCTCCCTGGAAAGTTTCAAGCAAAGGGATCTGAGTGGATGGTGGGAGCCTTCAGTATTTCTGAGTCAGCAGAGCCCATTCAAAGTGCTCCTGCAGAGTGGGAGTTACTAAGCTGGCCAATCCCTGTAGAAAACACTCCTCCCTCCATCGCTAAGGAGGCACACATTTGGCCAGCCTGGACCCAAGGTGGATATCTCATTGCCAGGCCTAAAATAAGAGTCACACAGTCCTTTGTGGTCTTCAGCTGACTCCGCATCCCCATGAGCATTCTCATCACCCAGGAAACCGGCCTCTTGGCTTCCCTTCTGAAGGCATCTCTGAACAGCATCCCACTGGCTCACAAGCCCTCACCGCCTAAGCCAGCCCTGGAGAGAGACTCCAAATGGGCTGAGGCCTCCAGGGCTTCCGGGTTGATCTGCTGACCTAGTTTCTGATCAAGATCACCAAAAAGAGAGAATGCCAGGCATCGGATTGTTTGGCAGGGAGGCGGGGTAGCTGGAACACAGTGCTCAAGGCTGGGAAATGGAGGATATGGGAGCTGCTGATCTGGAACACAAGGGGCCTGATGATAAAGGGACGTTCCCTCTGATAACCCATGTAATGACAGCGGTAACAAACACTACCACACTCTGTCAGCCACCATGCTAAGCACCTATGCTGCAGAGTGTGCTACTGGCCCATTTTAAAGATGAGGAAACTGAGGCTCAGAAAGGTCTCATGGTCAGCAAGTAGCAGAACTGATTTCCTTGCTGTGGAATGCTTAATGCATGTCTGTCTTATCACCAGCATGCAAGCTTCCCAGCAGAGAGAGTGCATTGGTTTTACCTCTGCCTCCCCAGCATCGAGCATAGGGCTGGGCATGTAATGATAAATATTTGTTAAATAAACTAATGGTTAATTATAAATTACAAAGCTATTTTCCAATATATGATTATATTTCTTTGCTCATCTTTTCCCTTTACTTTTGACTTCTCTTGTTTTTTTTTTTTTAATTAAAAAAATTTTTTTGACCATGCAGTGCAGCTTATAGGATTTTAGTTCCCCCAGCAGGGTTTGAACCCAGGCCCTTGGCAGTAAGAACATGGAGTCCTAACCACTGGATCACTAGAAAAGTCCCCCAAATCATTTTAACTTTTTTTTCTTCTGGTTTTATTGAGATGTAGTTGACACACAGCACTATATAAATTTACTGTGTACAGCATAAGTGATTTGATTTACCAGCATCATCAAGTGATTACCACAAGTTTGGTGAACATCCAGCATCTCATATAGATACAAAATTAAAGAAAAAAAGTTGTTTTCTTATGCTGGAACTCAGGATTTACTCTTCTAACAATGTTCATATATCATATCCAGCAGTGCTAATTATATTTATCACATTACAGCCCTTCTTCGCCAATAATTAAGGCTGTTTTGGTGGCTCTATTTCCCTTCACACCCCAGAAAGCTTTGGAATCTGCACGCCCGCTAAAACTGGAGGTGTGGGGCCACTGCCCCTGAGATTCAGCTGAGTATAATGGGTAAGAGTGCAGTCTTTAGGGACTTCCCGGTGGTCCAATGGTTAAGAATCCGCCTTGCAATGCAGAGGACTCGGGTTTGATCGATCCCCGGTCAGGGAACTAATATCTCACGTGCCTCAGAGCAACTAAGCCCACACACTCTGGAGCCCATGTGATGCAACTGCTGAGCTGGCACACCACAACCAGAGAGTCTGTGAGCCGTAAAGAAAAGACCTTGTACGGTGCAAGGAAGACCCCTCACGTACAACTGAGACCCCCCGCCCAAAAAGGCATGCAATCTTTAGAGCCCAACTATGGGGGGTTGAATCCTGGCTGTGCTATTGACTAGCTGGGTGACCTCGGTGAGCATCAGTTTTCTCACCTTTAAAATGGGGATGATGATGGTGTGCTGGGCACGCTGTGACCGGCTTCACCAGGGTGTAGCCTGACAGCGTCCGGCCTCGTGCCCATGCTGCACGCCTCTGGCCTCTTGTCCTGGGGCTTCTCTGAGGCCGTCAAAGCGTGGGATGCCTATGGCTCTGCGTGTGTGTGTGTGTGTGTGTGTGTGTGTGTGTGTGTGTACAGCCCTTTGGGGTGGACATTGGCCAATAAGAAACAGGAGCTGGTGGATAAATTCTTCCTCCTGTGCCTCCTGGTCCAGCTGTCCTGAGTCTTAAAGGATACCCCCGGGGATACAGCAGTTGTTCAAGTGCACCCAGAGGCAGTCAGGTGGATCACACACCTTGGCTTCAACTCTGCCTCCTTCCCTGCTTCACTTTCATCCCTTCCTCCTTCCTGCTCCCTGGGGTCACTCTTCCTGGCACAGCAATGGGCATCAGCCCTTGGCCTCAGGCTTTGCTTTCTAGGAACCCAGACACGACAACAGTCATCTTCCTCAAAGGGTGTTGGAGGATGGAGGGAACAGAAATGGCCTCTGAACTGAGAAGGAAGGCGTCTTGAGATGGAAAAATGAGGCAGGAAGCTCCATCTCATCAATGGATCCGTTCATCACAGGGTAACTTACTCTCAGGGTGGGATGGGGCAGACAATGACCTGGGAGCATTCAGAGATGCACTCTGCACCGCCAGGGGGCCATTCAGACAGTTTCGTAGTTAACCTAAGGTATGAGGGTGTATGTTTGGAAATAGGACATGCATTCCTAAGTCAAGATTCAGGAATGGGAAACTTGTCCTGCGGGGGCAGGGAATCCCACAGCAAAGGTCTTTATCATTGTCTGGGGACTAATAGGGCATGGCGGTCACCTGGTCCAATGATTATTAAGCAGCATTTATTAACTACCAAGCCCTTGCGGACAGAGAAGTGATTTATTGCGCAGTACAGGCTGGCATAGGGTCAGTGGAAGGACAGGAGGAACTGAACAGGCCCAAGACAGCGTCAGTTATGCTAACAGCCTCACAAACGGTCAGTGTGAAGGTGAAATAAGCTGATCAATGTCAGGTGCTTGGATCAGGGTCCGGCACCAGTGGGCTTCTGTCTTATCACCACCCTCCTTCTCCCTCTTCCCCCACATCCAATCAGGCAGGAGGCCCTCTCACCCCATCTCCTCATCAAATCCTGACTAGGCCCACCAGCCCCACCCTCACTGCCACTAGGGGCCCAGGTGGCGAGCTGCCTGCCCCTTGCCTGGAGGCTGAGTGGCTCTCCCCCCGCCAGACTCTGCTATTGCAGCCACGGTGACCTTCCCAAGGGACAGGTCTGCTTGTGCCGCTGTCCTACCCGAAGGCTCGCCGTCTCTCCCCGTTACTCCTTAAAGGAGGTGCAAGCTCCAAACCGTAATTCAGAAGGAGAGCACGCGCTCCTAGGCTCACAGCAGCGCTGTTCAGAGGAGCCTAGACAGGGAGACAACCTAAGTGTCCATCGACAGGGGAGTGGGTAGAGAAGATGCAGTACAAATATACAACGGGGTACCATTCGGCCATACAAAACAATGAAACCATGCCACTCGCAGCGACGTGGATGGACCTAGAGACTATCACACGAAGAAGTCAATCAGACAGAGAGACACAAACACCAGATGATATCATTTCTCTGTAGAATCCAAAATATGATACAAGTGAACTCATTTACAAAGCAGAAACAGACTCACAGACATAGAAAACAAACTTACAGTTTCCAAAGGGGAAACCAAGGGTTGGCAGGAGGGACAAGGTAGTAGTCTGGAATTAACAGATACTACTATTAAAAAAGCAGATAAGTTGTAAGGATTTACTGGCAGAGGGAGCTATATTCAATATCTTGTAGTGAACTATAATGGAAAAGGATATGAAAAAGAATATGTGTGTGTGTATATATTTATCACTGAATCACTTGGCTGAATACCAGACTCTAACGCAACATTGTAAATCAACTATACTTCAATTAAAAAAAAAAAAAGAAGGTGCAGACTCTGTGGTGTGGGGAGACTCAAGACTCTCCAGGCTCCCCACTGACCATGCCCACGCCATGGGGCTCCTGGCCACTTTCCCTTCCCCTCTCAGCTCTTCCCTCGCTTGGTCTCTGCCTGCAGGACTGTGTGGCTGGTCCCCCTCTTCATCTGCCTGATATCAAATACCAGCAGACACAGGGAGACTTCTGTTGAACTTTTTATTGAAGAAGTTTTCAAACACATATAAAATAAAGCGACTATTGTAAGGAAGGAGCTTGACAGTTATCAATACATGGTCAATCATGTTTCATCTCTGCTCCCACCTACTCCTTCCTCCTCTTCAGATATTTGGGAGGAAATTTCATCTGTTACTATTTCACGATGTTAACTCTATACAAACTCTTTTTTACAAAAATAGTACCACAATACCACTATTCCATCTTTACAGTTTAACAACAGTTCCTTAAATCATCAAAGATGCCGTCAGAGTTTACATTTCACCATTTACTTTATACATTTCTTAGCAAGACTGTTTGAATCAGGATCCAAATGAATTCCATACACTGTGTTTGATTCATATGGATTTAGGTTGCTTTTTTTCCTGCAATTTATTTTAATTTATAAGTTTCCTATCCATCTCTTTTTTTTCTCTTTGCAATTTTCACTTAGTTATTGTTGGGAAACTTGTGTCTTTTATCTGCAGAATTTTCCACAATCTGGACTGTGTCGGTCTTGAGGGTATCATTTTAACCCTGGTCCTTTGTCACTGTATTTCCTTAAACTGGTAGTTAGATTATAGGCTTGATCAGATCCAAGTTCATTTCTCCTTCCCCTCCCTCTCCTCTTGCTCCCTCTTCTTCTGCTTCTTTTTCTGGACAATTCTGTTTAATATTTGATACTTCATTCTTCCATCAGGGCACGCACAATGTCTGATGATATTTCTTTTTGCGTTATTACCAGTCACAGATGATCAATGCCTGGATCCATTAACTCATTAAAAGTGAAAATGAAAGTCACTCAGACGTGTCCGACTCTTTGAACCCCATGGACTGTAACCCACCAGGCTCCTCTGTCCATGGGGATTCTCCAGGCAAGAATACTAGAGTGGGTAGCCGTTCCATTCTACAGGGGATCTTCCCAACCCAGGGACTGAACCCAGGTCTCCCGCATTGCAGGCGGACTCTTTACTATCTGAGCCACCAGGGAAGCCCAAGAATACTGGAGTGGGTGGCCTATCCCTTCTCCAGGGGATCTTCCCAACCCTGGGATCAAAATGGAGTCTCCTGCACTGCAGGTGGATTCTTTACCAGCTGAGCTACCAGGGAAGCCCATTAACTCATTAGGGATGCAAAACAGTGATATTTAACTGCATGATTCCTTATTTGATTATTAACTGGCAAGACAATGTCAATGATTCACCAGTGTTTTTGGTTTTTTGAAGCCTGGATTATCCAGAAAGAGCTCAAGGGAACAATATTTCTTGGGTTCTTCCATGTTCATAACAGTTCAGCCTTTATACTGAAGGGCAATTGCACTCAGTATAAAAATCTTTTGTTCACATTTCCTGAAATACATCATTATACTGTCCTGTAACATAAAGCACTGCTGTTGAGAAGTCAGATGACAATTTGTTTTTCTTTCCTTTATAAGTGATTTGGTCTTTTTGCTTGTATTCTATTTTTTTTTCTTCCTTTAAAGCCCTAAACATAAGTCTCAGGGTTGATTTGCCCAGGTATATAATATGCTTCTTCTGTATGAAATTTCAGGCCAGGCTCTCTGTAAGGAACATTTCCTTGAGTTATAGTTTTCTGCATTTGTTCTGTCCCGTGCTTTGCTTTACTTCAGGGTTCTTCATGAATTCCTATTACATGAATGCTGACTCTTCCTTTTCTATATTTTCTCTGCTCTATCATTATCAAATCTTTTTTTATCTCTTTATCTCTCTTTTAAAATGCCCTCCCTCTATCTTAGTTTTCTTTGAAAAATATTCTCTATTATGGTTATTTTCTCTTCTATTCCTTTTCATCTTCATTTATGAAATGGATTCTTGTTCTTTTATATTTTCTGACTTTATCACCATCCTTTTCAAAACATTTTTCCCTAATCACCTGACTTCTAAGCTCATCTATTTCTGCTTTATGTTTTAATTTCATAATTTCTATCATTTAAATTTTTTCTCTAATTTTTTGGAAATATTAAGTTTTCCCCTCTTTTGTAGACATGTTTTTCTGACATGTGCCTTTACTAATTGTAAAATATGTTATTTTACAACTCATTCTTCTTTTTCTCTTAATTTTACACAGGATCCAACCCTGATGGCTTCCTGATGCTCCTTTTTATTTATTATTATTATTATTATTTTTTAAACTAGCAAAGAAAAACTTTATTTAAGCAGACTCATGCAAAGAAATGAAGGGGCCATGGCAGACGTCATGGGCCCTGTTTTACCTTGAATTACGACAAAAGCAAAGGACCACTACAGACTTCCAACAGGGTGCGGGGAAGGGCAGATACCAAGGGAATCCTACATGAGAAAAAATGAGAGCAACTACAGAGAAAGGTGAAACTTTCCCCAGAATTCAGACAACATGCTACAAACTTACTTTCTACTTTTAAAATAGTCCTTGGATAAATATCCAATCCTAGAAATAGAAGTTACATACATAGGCTGATAAAATAATTTACCTTTTGTGTTGAAAATGCATTCTTGCAAAAGAAACACTACCAGCTCTCAGTTTATAGGGAATCAAGGACTTTCAGTTAAAGTGCATCTGTACGCGTCTACACTGAGGCAAACACTTCTAAGGAGAAAAGGCTCTCTCCAAAATGGAGCTTTAGGAAGTCACTTCCCTGATCTGTGAGCATTTAGAATGTTTGCCTCAACTGGGGTTGCTTCCTCAAATCTTGCCTCTTCAGTAAAATCTATACACTCTCTCTTTAGCCAATGTTGAAGAAAACCTTTGGGTTTGGAGGACACTGCAAGGTCTAAGACAGAGCTCTTTTGGGATTAGTATTTACATCGACAGAACGATCCCTTCACCTCTGCAAAGCACCACAGTTATTTCAATGACAATCAGAGAAAAGCTCAATATAATCTCATAAATAGTTCAGGATCATACAAACAGCGCCCCCTTCAAATATAACTGTATATTCCTTTGATATCACTGGAGTCCTGTAAACACACAGGGCACCACAACGTATGAGACTGATGCCATTCAAATACATCACCTTATTTATGCTTATATATTTTATTTTTTAATTCCATTATTTATATACATGTTTTTGGTAATTATAGTCAAGATGCTGGTGAAAGTAATCTGTTAAACATTTCATATCTGAGTGCAAAAGTAAAAACACTGATTTAAAGGAAGGTAATTTTTACAACTATTCAGCCTCAATGAATCAGGACAAGCAGTTAGGCAATATCATGACTTGCAAAGTTATACTTAGCATAATGTTGCAATTCAAAATATGGCACAGAATTAACAATACAGATAACAGTCCCACTGGCTAAACTGAGCCAGGTTTTGACTAATTTGGTTTAAGTTGAAGTTTGATTATATAAAAAAGGTTCCTGAAAGTATTGAAAAAGAAACAGTGTACATGAAAGAGAATTCAACAATGTTTACAAAATGCCGAAAGTTCTTACTTTGCCCCCCGACTTTTGCCATAAATAATTAATGAAGTCCCCCTTCCCCCCACCCCCCAGCCTCAAAAAGATTAACAAAGATAAATTTAGCTCAGTGAACAGAACCAAAAGATGACTGTTGTTAGACAGTACCTGGTTAAAAGCTCAAGCACTTTTGTAAGAATTCATATATATTGTCTCTTGAGGAATATAAATAATCTGATAGCATTGCTCTTTAGATTTTTGGAGACTTCTCACTTAAAAGTTACAACTGTCTTTGTGCTTTGAGTAAAATATGAGCTTTAAAGCAGAAAGCTGATGGTATTTAAAATTCACCACCTTCAAAGTTCATTGTGAGAGTTCTTCTCTGCGGCTTTGAACATCAAGATAGAGTTGAAAACTTTGAGCGCCGGGCCCAAATTAATGCTCATAATTTTCACAATGTCTGTTTGGGTCATAAGCAGAAATGCCTCTCCATCAATTTGTTCATCTTTAAATACCTTTCCATGTTCTTCACATCCGGGTAAGCTCTGTATGAATTCTGACACCTCATCCGTACTCCATTTAGAAACTTTACTGGCAGGAATGCTCCTTTTTAAAGGTAAAGGAATTTTCCAGTACTTTCAGGCGACATCGGGTGAATGTTTTCTAGCTTCATGGATCTTTAGTTCCTCATTCTGTTGAGTTTACAAAGTGACTGTTCTCATTACTACTGCTGCAAAACAAATTGCCCCAAATTTAGTGTATAAAACAACCCCTTTACTGCGCTCATGGATTCTGCAGGTCAGACATTCAGAAACAGTGAAGATGCCATGTCTCCACATCATGATGCCTGGGGTCCGGGCTGGAAGCTGGGCTGGAGGTGACTTGAGAGCACTGGGCCATCTGACATCTCTTCCATTCATTCACCTATGGTGCTGGATGCCAGCTGTCTGCTAGAATACCTACCTGCGATCTCCTCATGTGGCTCGCTGCGCTTCCTCACAGCATGGTGGCTGATTTCCAAGAGTGAACACTGTAAGAAAGAAGTGGACATGCGCGGCGTCACGGCCTCTACCTTCTCAGCACTCTACTGGTGGAGTCAGTCTCAAAGAGCCAGTCAGGCACATGGGTCCCACCGTTTGAAGGGACAAAAGTCAAGGTCACATTGTAAGCAGGGCATGTGGGACGAGGAGATGATTTTTGCAGTCATCTTTGGAAAATAAAATCTGCCTCAGTAATTACATATATAAATGTGTGTATATTATATAACACCTATGCCTGCACACACATACCTACACATCTGTACTTCTTGAGAGCCCCTGATCCTCCATCCTCCAACCCCACTTTTGTCTGGAGTTTTTCTTTCTTTGTCCCTAGTGTTCCTGTCCTGATTAGTTTGGATTCTACCCTCCAAGTCTCAGTGTGGGACTCTGTCATTAACAAGGGCTTCAGCCTATTAGTTTTAAGAGTGTATAGGGGAAGCAAAAATGAGTTTATGGGACCCAGATGGTTCTCAGCATCATCAGACATCACTGCACAGTAGTCCCCTGGCACTCATATGCAAACTGGATCCTGCAGAAGTATTTTCTAGTTTCAGCTGCTTTTGAAGTGGCCTGCGATTGAGCACAAGTTGGTGATGTGAGAATTCAATTGTTCTCAAGACCATCAGAAGCCCAGGTGTCTTCCTTCTGCTTTCTGCTTCACGGAAACCAGTACCACACAAGTCTAGTGACAGTGGTTTGACCCCATCCAATCAGTATTTTGAGCTTGTGGGTTATGTCACCCAGCTTTGCTGGAGAAGTTGTCTGTGACTCTTCTGATTTCTTTATTCTAGTTGTTTTTCTGGAGGCGGGGGACAGGAAGGGTGGCATATGAGTCTGTTAGGTCTGTCATAACAAAATACCACAGGCTGGGTGTTTCAAACAACAGAAATGGATTTTCTCACAGTTTTGGAGGCTAGAAGCCCAAGATCCAGGTGCTGTCAGGGTTGGTTTCTGTGAGACCTTTCCTCCTGGCTTATAGACAGCCACCTTCTCTCTGTCTTCACGTGGCCTCCATGTGAGCACATGGAGAGACGTAGCATGATCTCTTGTGTCTCCTCCTCTTCTAAAGACACCATTCCTACTGGATTAGGCCCCTTATGAACTCACTGAACCTTAATTATATACTTTAAGGCCCTATCTCCAAGTACAGTCACTTTGAGGGTAAGAGCTTCAGCATGTGGATTTCAGGGGGACAGGGTTCAGTGGGTAACAGAGAGAACTTGGGAAGAGGCTAGCACTACATTCTGCCATCTTCCCAGAATGAGAGAGGCTCTGGCTGCAGTCCTCACAGGCCAGTGACCCAGGGCAGGGAGCACAGCAGAGGAGGGTGGGGAGAGCTCTGGGGGTGAAGGGAAGATGCCATCAAGCACTTGACAAAGGGCCCCCGTGGCTGGGCTCCTGCCTACGTCGAGTAGCTCCTTGGTTTTCTTATACACACTGTCCTGCTCCTGGGTCTCCATGCCTTTGTGCCCACAGTCGTGGTTGCCTGCAATGCCTTTCCTCGCTCCCCTGTCACTTCTCTCCAGTTCAACCAAGAGCTCCTATTTTATTTTATCCTTTAGCATTTATCTTGAGCATCTCCTTCTCCAGAAAGTCTTCCCAGATGTCTAGCCGGCTGCAGGGACCCACCATCTCCATGCTCCCCGACCGGGCCCGCATGCACGCACACATGGGCACACACACACCCCTCCTCATTGCACTTCCCCCACTACAGTGTAATTGTGTCTTTATGAGCATCTCCACTGCTAGACTGCTAAGCCTCCTGAGGGCAAGGCCTGTGTCTCATCACCTGCAGCAGACTGGACCCCTGCCCTCAATTCATTCCCCTCATCATAGAATTCACTCTCTGTGCCATCACTGTGGCTTCATGGTGGCTAAATAGACTTCTCTGCCTTCATACTTTTGGGTTGGGCATGGGATTTGTTCTGGCTAGTGATGTTGGCAGAAGCTTTAAATGTGCTCAGGCGGTTTGTTTCGTCTCCTGTGTTCCTGTGATCTCCCTTGAGAAAAACGTACCCCAGGCTAGCCACTGGTCCATGTGGAATATGGGGATATGAAGAGTAGACCTGAACCCAACCCAAAGGCTGGACCCAGGCCCAGCCAACCTGTGGTCTGAAACAGAAATCCCTGATGACTCCTGCTTCCCCAATGCACCTAGGAAAGAGAAAGATAAATACCTGTTGTTGGGATTTAGAGGATGTTTGTTTTGCAGCATTACTGCAGCAACAGCTGACGAAAACAACATTCATCCCAGTGTTCCAAACCCAGCACAATCCTGGACCAAAAAATGTTTGCTGAGTAAAGAAGCAAATACATCCTTTGATCCAATACCTTTGCAGTATGAGTTGGTCCTAGTCACCTCCCCTGCTGAGACCTCTTGTATCTCTTCTTTGCAAAGGGGATAATGATGGTTTCTTTGTAGGGTTGCCGTGAGGATTCAATAAAATAACCTAGGCACAGCTCCTGGCACTTTTTGCCCAGTAAGTGCCATTTTTCTTCCTCCTTCTTCACCCTTTGACATCTTTAAACGAGCTCTTAAAGTAAAATGATGGGGGCCTAGGGAGCTGAGTGGGGAGAGGGAAAAGCTTACTCCCTGCTCATGGGCCTTGGGCCCTTTAACTCCAGTGGGGGAAGCCTCTTCTTATCCTTCCCCTTCCTCTCTTCCTTTGCCCACAGGGTTCTCCCCGAGTCACTGCCAGTCACCTCTTCCTGGCCCAGAGAAGGGGCGATGTCCCAGATCCCAAGAATGGCTTGGCAATTCCTTGGCAGCATGCAGCTGGGCTCCATTAAGAGGTTGGCAAGTTTATACTTCCTCTCTTGGACAGCAGATACTATGTAAGAGGCCTGCCTACTCTGAAACCACCATGCCAGGAGGAAGCCAGGCCAGCCACATGGGGAGAGAAAGGCCACACCGAGGAGCACTAAGGTGCCACACGTACGAGTGAAGCCTCTTGGGCTCTAGCCCAGCCCAGCTCAACTGTCAGCTGAACACAGCAGAGTGAGTGGCCTTGGCCAATGCCAGGTGGAGTAGAGGAGCCTTCCAGATGAGCCCAGTTTCCCGAAAGATGCGGAGAACGTTTCTGTTGTTTTAAGTCATTAAGTTTTGAGGTGGTTTGTTACACAACAGATAAATTAATAAATAAATGAAACTCCCTCTATATAATATATATGCTATATATAATATATATAGTACACATTTTTATTATTATTCCTGAACTTTTGAGAGGAAGTGGTAGAATGACCTTAAATATTTGTCTGTATATCTCTAATGAATCAAGTATCATTTTACAAAACAGTATAGTTATCAAATATTGACACAATATTATTATTCATTTGGTCCCTATTCATATTGAGTCAATGATCAAAATAATGTCTTTCACATTAATTTTTTTTCAGCTCCAGAATCAGTTCAGGATTAAATATTGCATTTAGTAGCTGTATTACCTGTAAGTAGGTGCATAACAAGTCACCCCAAAACTTAACATCTCACCGTTTCTGTGGGTCAAGAATCTGGATGTGGCCTCACTGGGCTATTTGGCTCAAGGCTTCAACTGAGGTGTCATCCAAGGCTGCAATGATCCTAAGATACAACTGGGACAGGATCTGCCTTCAGGCTCGCTCAAGGATTGCTGGCAGGATTCAGTCTACTGGCCCGAGGGCCTCAGTTTCTTAAAACACTGGCCTCTCCATTGGGTAATCTCATAATTTGGCAATCTGCCTCATCAGACCAAGGAAGCTGAGAAGAACGAGAGAAAGAATGCTAGCAAGAGAGAAGTCACAGTCTTTTGTAATCTAAACACATTCTTCTGGATTCTCAGACGTGACATTCCATCACCTTTGCTGTACTCTACTCATTAGAAGCAGCCATCAACACGTAAGCAACCTAACCGTCCATCAACAGATGAACGGATAGGACTTCCCAGGTGCTCCAGTGGTTAAGAATCTACCTGCCAATGCAGGGCACATGGGTTCCATCCCTGGTCTGGGAAGATTCCACACGCCATGGGGCAACGAAGCCTGTGTGCCACAACTACTGAGCCCCAACCACTGAAACCTGTGCACCCTAGAGCCCGTGCTCTACAACAAGGACAGACACTGCAATGAGAAGCCCGCCTACTGGGGTGTAGCCCCAGCCTGTCACAACTAGAGAAAGCCTGCATTCAGCAACAAAGACCCAGCACAGCCAAAGTAAACAAATAAAAATTGAAAAAAGAAAACAGAGGAACAGATAAAGAAGATATGATGTATTTATACAATGTAATATTAGCCATAAAAAGAATGAAGTATTGCCATTTGCAGTAACATGGATGAACCTAGAGAGTATTACACTAAGTCAGTCAGAAAGACAAATATTATATGATATCATTTATATGTGGAATCTAAAAAAAATACATCTAAAAAATGAAATTATTGACAAGCAGAAACAAACTCACAGGCATAGAAAACAAAGTTATGGTTACCAAAGGGGAAAGATTGGGGGGGGGCAGGGATGGGTAACGTAGGAGCATGGGATTAATAGATACACCCCACTATATAGAAAACAGATAAGCAACAGGGATTTACTGTATAGTTCAGGGAACTATATTCAGTGAATATAATATAGGTTATTATTATTCTTATAATAACCTATAATGGAAAAGAATCTGGAAAAAAAAACTGAATCATTTTGCTGTATACCTGAAACTAACACAATATTGTAAATAAACTATATTTCAAGAAAAAAAGAAACAAAAGAAGCAAGTCACCAAACCCAGGCACATTCAAGGTGAGGTGATGATACGTGTAAGACACAAAAGAGGGGGTATGAGTGGAGAGCATCTTAGCAGCCTGCCTGCTGCAGTCACGCCTCTTTATCTCCTTCCAACCTGGAATGGTTTCTCGGCCTTTTCCTTTATCTTTCATGTCACGGATATTTTAAATATTACAGGCTAATTGTTTTGCAAATGTCTCTCAATGTGGATTTGTTTGATGTTTCCTCGAGATGAGACTCAAGTGATATGAGTGGTTATGGGGCGGGAATACTTCACACGCTGTGTCCTTTCCTCCTGTCCATCATATCAGGGGACACGTGATGCCGTGTGTCCCATTATTAGTGACCTCAGCCTGTGTCGATGTTGGCGAAAAAAATTAATCAGTAGTCAATCTAAGAAAGAAATGGAAAATTTTATTTGAGCCAATCTGAGAATTATAATCCGGGAGACAGTCTTTCTAAGAGCTCTGCGAACTGTTTGGAACTCTTTGGGATTCTCTGGGGAGGCCAGTATATATGTGAGTTTGGCAAAAGGGTACATAGCAATCAAGTACACGTTGTGGTTATTCGGAGCCACAGAGATCTTAGTTAATGGCTTTAGTGCTTTTGTGTATTATTCAGAGCCACAGAGATCTTAGTTAATGGCTTTAGTGCTTTTCTAAGTATGGGAAGATGCAAGAATCTGAGTTGATAAAATTTTTCCTAAACATATCCAGATATCTGAGGACCAGTTCTATCAGTTTTCCTAGAGGCACAAAGGGCCTCATCTGGATCCCTGAACTCATTTCAACATGTACTGTAGGTCAGCAACTGCAGTCAGTAACAACCTGATTCCTGTAGAACTGGGTGGTGGGTAGCATTCTTTATAACATTCTTAATCCCCTCTCTTTCACTCTTAATTTCGACCAAAGTTTGGGAGGCATTTCATGACCAATATGTCCCATAGCCTTAGGAACGCTCATTCTCAGGTCAGACGAAGGTATCACTGATAAGCCACTCACTGTGCTATTATTACCCTGTGAAGAGTAACCAAAAGCCTCTGGACTGCCTTTCTTACTAGTCTGCTGTTTCAAGAGACGGTTCCCTTTTATTGTTTCCTCCCATGTCTAGAGTTAACACTATTACCATCATGATCTTATAGGACTGTATATTTGGTCAACTGTTTCAAGTTGCCTAGTCATCATTATCTTTATGAGAGGCTCAGTCACACATCTGGAAATGCAAGAAACAATAATCTTGTAAAACAGGCAGAATACAAGTAATACAGCTAGTAATATCAATAAGGCCATAAATAAATATTTTAGCTAAGAACTTCCCTTAGATGTGGCCGGTATCTCCCCAGGTCATCTGACCAGTCTGTTCTGCACCAGTCAACATCTTTAAAGGAACTGATATACTGACATTTAAATAACAAGTTCACCAAAGATGTCTGCACATACAAAGCGAGTGGTGGGTCATCGTGACCCTTTACAGGATTGATAAAAGAAAGATGCCTTTTGAGGAGTCACATGACTGGTGTCACAAGGAGAAAAATGGATCTTTCTGGTTGAGCAGGTATTTCTGCCACTGTCAAGGTCTAGTTAACATGCAATGCAGATGTACAAAGTGTGCTAGAGGGAAGAGAGGAAGCCAAAGAGCAGAGAAAACTTGAAGGTTTTCTTGTCTTGCTTTTAAAGTGTGAATTTTTAGAATTTTTTACTTTACTTATTTTTTAAGTGTGAATTTTTATTTCTTCCATCGGATCACTTGGTTAAAATGGTGCTCAGGCTCCCACAATCTTAACCACCCTGCAGTTCTGCCTCTGGCCTGGAAAGTTCTTTCAATTTTTCAAACAGCATTAAAAAGAGAGAGAGAGAGACTAACTCTCTTAGCAGAGCAACTGTGGGGAGACATTAAGCCTGGAAACTATCTTAGGATGAAAATTCTCAATGTCCTTGATCAGACCTTCACTCTCTACCTCTCTCTGCCTTTTGCACCCGATAGCCTCACTGAAGGCCCAAGTGGTGGCTGATGTGCTTGAGGAGTGAATACTCCTTCACAACTATGTTTCTTTCAATTTCCGGTCCGTTTACCTAGGAGGCCCTAGCTCATTGCTACCTTCTTTCCTACCTGCAGAGCTTCTACTCATCTCTTAAGCCCTGGCCTGCAGTCTTCAGCGCCAGGAATAAGGCCGCCACATTGCAGAGTCCCAGCGGCCAACAGTCACACCAAGTTCCACGAGCCTGGTGCCCCCTGGAGCTGTGCAAGTCTGTGCTCTTGTTCTGGAGACACCCATCCCCACGCCCAGCCTCACCTCACACAGCACATGGACTGACTAGCGCTTGTTTAGATGTAGGTCTGTCTTCTCTAATCAGAAGGGGAGCCTAGGCTTGTCCACCTCTCTGGGCCCCATATCCAGTATGTGCTCAGCAGGAATTCCTCAGTGACCACTCGGGCATCCTCTTCACCCCTGACCAACATCAGTAGCACAGAATCTCATTCTCTGTAAGCCGGTGGTGACACAGTCTATGTTTCCACCTTTGCATCCCTTGGGGGCAGCACAAAGTTCTGGCAATAAAATTCCAGACTCTGCAGGTCCCACAGGAAGGCCATTCTTTATAAGAAGAGCAGATGCAGTTAAACATAGCTTTTTGACAGATCTGTGAGGTTGAAATGGAGACTCTCACCTCTGAGAAAAGGGGTAGGGTCTGGAGAAACCTATATGCCAAGATACCTACTCTGAAACAAGCTGGAGAGCCTGCAGACTGACTCAGGGGCAGAGGCCCAGCCTCTGTGATGTGAGGCGAGAGCAACAGAGGGAGATGCAGAGGGAGGGGTTCCAGGAGCTAAACCAGGAAGTGAGCTGGGGTCTGATCCCCTCTCGCAGGTCACCGTTAATAACACAGGGTTTCCAGGTGACTCAGGGCTAAAGAGTCTGCCTGCCCACGCAGGAGATGCAGCATCGATCCCTGGGTGGGGAAGATCCCCTGAAGGAGGAAGTACCAGAGGAGCCTGGCAGCCTACAGTCCATAGGGTCACAAAGAGTCAGATACAACAGAGAGACTGAGCACGCACGCAGGTTAATAACATAAGGGAAGCACCCAGTCAGATTTTTCTGCTATAAGAGATACCAAGGTCTCATCTCAAAGCCTGGAACACTGCCCAGGCCCCCTCCAGCTGCCAGCTGGTTAAGACTCTGGATGGTCTGGACCCAGGTAATGAACAGGGACCTCTGACTTCTTGCACCTGTGAGGACCTGTTCCCGGGAAGGCCTGGGTCATTCGCAGTCCTCTTTGGGCTTCTCATCTACACATATTGAGAATGACAGATGCCAAGTACAGATTGAGGTTTTGGCTTTTTTGTTTGTGTTCCAACTCCAGTCTCATTACCACGCTAGCCTTGGGCCCCAGAGGGCGCTGCGCCACGCTCAGGAGGTACCACACTTGGTTAAATAGGATTACAGGTCACTGTGGAATAATACTTAATCATTCAACCAAGGTAACAATAAAAGATTTCAAAAGCAGATAAAGAAAATTTTTAATTACTTAAAAGCTTGGAAAGAAACTTACAATCTGTTATCAACAGCAGCTCAACAGTCAAAAAAAACTGTTCTCTTCCTAAAGAAACCAAACTCAAGTTTTGCACCATCTTACCTTTAATAGTAAAATTCACTTACTCAATTAAACTAATTCTAATCTTAATCTTGACTACACATAGAATTTCTTTTTAAAAACTTTTCCCTCTTGCAAAGCTTCCACAACTTTCTATACCCATATTAATCTGTCCCTTATTTTTTTTTCCATTTAGAAATAACCAGCTTTAGAACTAAAATTCCTTCTATCTCTAAACAAAATGTATTTTCATTTCTTATACCTTCTTTTCCTTGCACATAAAGATGTTTTCCTTATTAAATTTTAGTTTTAATTTCATATATTCATTAGAATTCTCAACTCTTAAAAAACTTAATTTCTAGTAAAAACGAAGAAATAAGCAATTATGAACTGTCTTTTACATTAGCACTCTGTAGACTGACAAACTCATAAATTAGTCAATAAACATATTGTTTAACTTAATTTAACAAAATTCTAAAGTTTCAAGTTACCAAATATCTGAAGAAACTGTTTTTAAGTAGACAGCCATAAAACATAACTACTCCTAAAGAGTTCTCCTTAAAAAAACTCATCTCATTTACATTTAATTTACTTTAAAAAAAATTTCATCATACCAAGTTATTTTTGTTGCTGACAAATTTTGCAGCAGATCTTATTTGACTTCCAGTAAGCCTAGGTACTGTAAAAAATTTATGTCGATGGCTCCAAGGACATGTCTGATTAAACCAGCAAAAATTAACCTAAATGCCAAAGTTAATTTAATAGTGAATATTTCCCAGCTCACATAAACCTGAAATTTCTTTGGTTTCTTTTCAATTTCTGAGAATTTATGTAATGCTTAATTCCTTTTAAGCCAATTAAACAGAGCTCATTAATTTTGTTAATAAGGTCTGTAAATAGAGATACATTAATGTATAAGGTACACACAGATATACAGACAGACACAACTAGAGATCTCATAGCTTCATTTTAACTTAGCTGTGAATCAGGTATTACAATATAAAACTCACTAGTTTATAACTAACAGTTAGAGTAAGTTAAGTTTAAAAAGGCCTCCCCCTACCCCCATTTTTCCTGTCAGTTTCAGGAATTGGAGATGTCTAGATAAGACAGGAGTTCCTGAGAGCCCTGGTAGAATATTCACATCTCAAGGCACAGGGAGAGAAAAGCAAGTTCCTCCTAGAACTTGTTCCCTTAGGGTCAGAATTTTGAAAAGATGTTTTATCAAGCTGGCACAATTAATTTTAGATTATCAAATGAGCCCAACCTCGGGAATTTTTCTCCAGAGTCTAAAGAATACGTGGTCACACATTGTTACCAATAATAATAATAATTTTGGCTTTAGTCATGGAATCAGAACTAAAAGCTGGTCCAGTTTTGCAGGATGCATCCTAAAGGGCTGTTTTTAGGTACTGAATTTATGTTTCCCATGTCCACCAATTAAAATAGTGCACCTTCTCTAACACAAATAGACACACAAAGATAAACAACAAACCACTTCCAAAAGTCTCAAAGCATAATCAGTTCCAAAAGGCTCACTTTGATACAAAAGCATAAAAGCCTATACACAAATTCAAGCCATTTTCCTTCCCTTTTACAAAATAGTTGCAGTTGGTGATCCCTTCCTGGTGGTCAAAACTGTTACTGCATCAGACTCAGGTCTGCTCACTCAACAAGCAGCAAGGCCAATATACCTATGCCAGGTTGTGGGGAAGGAAAGTACAGGGTTTGTCTACAGGGCACCCAGCAAGGGAGTGGGGGACAAGCCTCAGATCAATTCCACTTGGTCTTTGCGGGGGGGGGGGGGGGGGGGGGCCGCGGGGGCGGTTATAAAGCAGAACAACAAAGAGGTGAGATTAATCATCGTCTTGGGACTTTTCTGTGACATTTTCTAACCTTTAAGTTGAAGCATAGTCAATTTACACTGTTGTGTTAGTTTCAGGTATAATGGTGATTCAGTTATACATATATTCTTTTTCAGATTCTTTTCCATTATAGCTTATTACAAGATATTGAATATAGTTCCCTGTACTTTCTGTGACATTCAGGTTCTGAGAGTCACGATGTCTCTGAGATTCAGGACCACCTCTGGCCAGGTGGTCCAGGCCTCAGGGGTCTGTTAAACTTATCTTGCCCTGGAGAAACCACCTGAGTTTATACATTAACGACATCAGTAATAAGCAATTCTAGTACATTAACAATGTTATTCACAACTGCAACCGCAGTACATTAACGATGTCCTCAACAGCAGCGTAGTGAGTCATGTGACCCTAGTGGATGAGTATTCGGTTAGCAAGGGGGTGAATTCAGAGGGGAAAAGAAAGGGAATAAAGTTTGGGACAGACACATTAATCATAAACTCAACAGGGAACGTGGGTTTAGAAAGGCTCCGTTTCAATAGGATGGGAGGCCGGAAGGGCTTGAGGGGCTCTGGCAGAGTGAAGCCACGAGGAACTCCAGGCCCCCTCCCCCTCCCCTACCAACCCAGGAGGGGTGCTCTTCCCAGCCTCTCTGAAAGCGAGGAGGGACCGCAGCGTCTTTAAGAGAGTCCCAGGGGAGAGGCGGGCTGAGGCGCAGCACTGGGAACAAAGACCCACGGAAGGGTCCTGCAGAGCGCAGTTCCCCGGGGGCTGGGGCGAGGGCCGCCCACCCCCCCTCAGCTCCTCCCTCTCCTCCCTCGCTTCCACCCAGAGGCCCGTCGCGCTGCCCGAGCTGCGCCAACTTCGCCAGCGTTCCCCAAGTTGCTGGGGCGCAGCGGTGGGAGCTGGGTGGGGTGAGGAAGAGGAGGAGGAGGAGGAGGAGGAGGAGGAGGAGGAGGGCTCCAGGGCGCCTTGGACGCGGTTCAGGAATCTGCCGCCGCTGCCGGCCGCTAGCGGACTCCGGCCGAGCCGGGAGGGAGCCAGGCAGGACCGCTTGCTCGCTGCGCGGGACGGCGCCCGCCTGGCGCCGCTTTCCGCCCGCCGTGCGAACCGGCGGGGCCGCGCCTCCTTCCCTCCCCGCCGCTGTCCCCTCGGGGGCGGCGCGCAGAGCCGGGGCCACGAGGGCACTGGAGCCCCGGAGCCGCTTCTGCCTGGTCCTGCCGGGAAAAGGGCAAAGTTGCGGGCGGATGCTGCCGGCGCCGGACCCTAGCCTCGGAGAGTCGGATCCGCCCCCGCTGGAGGAGGCTCCGTGGCGGGGTAAGTAGGGCGACTGCATCCCCCGAGCTGCCGCCGGGGCTCGGGGGAGGTGGCCCCGTGGTGCACACCCCCACCATCCCTGATCGGGCGCGCGCGCGCCAAACTTTGGAGGAAGAAGGGAAGAATCCGAAGGTGGGAGAGGGAGTTTTCGGCTCAGGGCAAGTTCCACGCAGGCACCCACACCTCCAGACCCGCTGCACCCAGATTCACAACTGCCTGATACGCACAGCTCCTCACCCATCGAGCCACAGGCAATGCACGCATGCCACACCGACCGCTTCAGCCCGACTGCACAATTCTGGCAGTGTGAACGTTTGGATCTTTTACACCAGGCTTGTCCTCCAGCCCTCAAGTAAATCCACTGTCTTTGTCTGCTGCCCCACAGTGAGGCGTCCCCAAAGCGAGACTGGTCAGGAGAGGGGCTGCCTTGGCTCTGAAAAGTGTGGCCAGGACCTTGAGGCTGACTGAGGAGTGGGGAGGAGAAATCAGACATTGCAGTCGGCTCTCCAGATTCGTCAGGAGTGAGTTTGGTGTGGAAACTCCGTGTCTGTCTGGGTGATGTGTCTGGGTGTGCGCCGTCCTTCCGGAGGCGAGGCCTGGAGAAAGGAGGGAGTGATTCATAAACTCAGACCGGCCAGTGTGAGGGTCTGTGAGCAGAAAAGACTGGCAGGCGGTGATGCCCTGGACAGCTGGGTGGTGGCAGTGACAGAGCCTGAGAGGGAAGCACAGACCCTTCCCCCGAGCGGATGTGCTTCCTCACAGGGACTTCCAAGGGATGGGCTGAGGATATTCCAGCCATGTGTGTGTAAAATGTGGTAGGGGATGTTTAAGACTCTGAGTTCGTGGAGAAAGTATGGCGGTCCTGAAGTCTTATTTTTCACTGTACCTGAAGTTGTTTCTGATTTTGGATGCCCTGGTGTCTTTGGACTCCAGGATGTTTCAAAGATTGTCCTGGATCTAGTACAGTGCCAAGCACATCGCTGGTACTCAATAAATAGTTGTCTGTTGAACAATGACACCCATAATTTATATGTGT
Source organism: Antilocapra americana (assembly GCA_007570785.1). Classification (NCBI taxonomy): domain Eukaryota; kingdom Metazoa; phylum Chordata; class Mammalia; order Artiodactyla; family Antilocapridae; genus Antilocapra; species Antilocapra americana. The sequence goes on from ML662446.1 coordinate 1,100,238, forward strand.
TAGGGACACTCTATGAGCCAAGCCAGGTGGCCTCAGCTGGGCTGGAAGTGATTTTTGCTGCAGAGGCGGGGGCCCTGAGTGGTTCCAGGGAACCCTGCTTGATCCGTTTAGCCCAAGCAGCACATTCCGTTGTGCCCTGTGGGCTGGCACTAGGGACTTGAGTTTCAACATTGGCCTCTGCTTCCCTAAGAGGGGCAGTAAGAAAGGCTCCATGTCTGCATCTGGCTAAGCTGGGAGTGTCGTGGCATCTTCTTCCTGGCTCCTACTGGCCTGGAAGGAGATGAGTTCTCATGAAGGGTCCAGGAGCTGTGTCCTGCAGCAGTGGCCTGGTTCTGCGGTGGCAGCAGGTGGAGGGGCAGTCACAGTCCCTGTACTGAGTACTGGGTGGGTTCCTCTGCACCAGCTGGCATGAGCTTTCCAGAGGAGTGGAAACATCTCATGTTCCCGGAACTGGGGTTGCAAGCAATCTTGGGACTGATTCCCTACTGGCATGGAATTGGGAACATGCAAGGATGTGGTGAGGACTTGGCCGTGTAATCACAAGGAAATGTGTCAGTCCCCCACCCCCACTGTCACCTCTTTGTCACTAGGTTTGGTGTGCATTTCAAGCATCTAAGTGGTCTTAATGCTGAAATTAGCAGTTTGTAGGCAGCACCCAGGAATGTGGTCCCAGATGAGCAAGTGATCAGGGCTTGGCCACCCCCAATTTCAGGTGGAACGCTGCAGCCAGTCCCTTCCCAGTATCACCTTTCCACCTTAATTATGTCTTCTGTGAATCACGAGCTCTACATTATCTCAGTAAGACTTTACATCTCAATGAATTTAGCATTTTATCACCATTTTACAGATCAGGAAACTGAGGTTCAGAAAAGTTAAGTGACGTTTTGAGGGTCACACAGCTGGTGAAGGAACAAAGCCAGGATTTGAAACTCGACAGTCTGACTCAGGAACCCATGCTGTTTCTACCACACCCGGCTGCCTCTAAGGTCCCAAACTGGTTCTCCATAGCAACAAGGAAGCAACACTGATGCACCACTTACTGGGTCCTGGGGCCCCTGACTGCAGTCCTCTTTTTATACACACTCTGCCCAACCTGGCTTATACCATGGATCATGGAAATCAAAGGCTAGGTCAGAGCCTTCCATATGCATCTGGAGTCAGGAAACAGTGGGGGCCTGGGAGTGATTGTGGCGAGATGTGGGGGTAATTCCAGTGAGAGATGATTCACTGCTTATCTAAGAAATGGGGACAAAGCTACCACTGTGACCATACAAGTCACAAGCTTGGGAGGAACTGCCAGGTAAACGTCATCAAATGGATTACTATGTTCTTTTCCCCTTCTGGTCTTTTCGTATTACACAGGGAAATCGGCCCTCACCTGAATATCCAGGGGCAGGTCCTTCCCCCACCCCACACCCCCCCCAAGAGAGCTACACTCCGTGGCACTGTCTGGCCCTCAGGAGAGATGGACAGGCAGAGCTGGGACACCCAGGGCTGTGACAACCACACGGCTCACCTGGTCCCCAGCTATGCTTTCTCACACAAGCCCCACAGAGGGACAGCAGCTATCATTCCTCTCTGCAGACGAGGAAATGAGGTTCAGAGAGGTGCAGTGGCTGTCCAAGGTCACAAAGCGAAGGAGGAAGTGCAAGTTGAGAGTCCCTTGGGCAGCAAGATCAAAACAATCCATCCTAAAGGAAATCAGTCCTGAATACTCACTGGAAGGACAGATGCTGAAACTGAAGTTCCAATACTTTGGCCACTGATGTGGCCAAAGAAGAACCGACTCACTGGAAAAGACCCTAATGCTGGGGAAGATTGAAGGCAAAAGGAGAAGAGGGGATGAGATGGTTAGATAGCATGACCAACTCAATGAACATGAATCTAAACAAACTCCAGGAGATGATGAAGGAAAGGGAAGCCTGGCATGCTACAGTTCATGGGGTCGCAGAGTCGGACTTCGCTTAGCGATTGAACAAGTGCAAGTTATGCTACCTTCAGGACTCCCCTCCAGGCACTTAGCGACAGCCGTGTTCTCTGCCTGGTTGGTCTCCCTAGCCCCAGGGCTGAGAGAGGGGTAGCCCTGCTGGGGCAGAATCCCCACAGCTCTGCCCACCCCCATCTCTACCTCCAGTGCCTCTGATACAGGTGCTCATGGTATGGGGAAAGCTGGCAACCTTAAACAAGGAGCAGAAGATAACACAGCCCAGCCAGCCTTGCCCACCTTCTACAGTAAGCCCACCTGGGTGAGTGCCAGAGCCTTTGCAGTGCTGAGCTGCATAGATATTGGAGCCCTCTCCCTGCTTCACTGCGGTGTGGACTCACTGTCCGGGATAGAAGCTGGGAGACTGGGCGTGGGGAGAAGCTGCCCCATCCAAAGGGTGGGGCTATTCATCTTTGTCCCCTGGCTCCGTCCCAGTGTGTGACACACGGAGGTACTTAGGAACATTGTCAGAGGATGGGTGAAGACCAGGGAGCAGCTGAGCGCACCTCTGTTGGGAAGTGATGAAGCAGGGAGCCAAGGTATCAGTCGTGCGGAAACGCTCAGACAGGCCTCTGCCCTTCACGAAGTCAAGCAGGAGGAAAGGAAAACAGCTCTCCTTTTCATTCTTCAAACAGAAATACTCGTCCCCTTTTCTTGTCTGATGCTTAAACAGGTAGTAGTATGCTGCCTGTCCTGCTCTGAGCTTGCAGATTCCACGGCTTGTGGCCCCTGGCAGGCTGGACAGTCTGTTCTGTGCTTGAAGGTCTCGGCCTTCTCCTTCATTGACCTAAACCTGGCAGTTGCTCCTGCACACCCCAGCACATCCCTGCTTCTGCAAGCTTGGAAGGAGGGGCATGCAGGCCATGGGAGCCCCTGAGCACCAATAACTTCGGGTCTCATCGCTCCTTCTCTATGCCGCTCCCCACCTCCATGCCTCCCCTTTCCCTCCTGCCCCACAAAGATGGCTGAGGGACCATGGTTGTTTGTGTTCTGGGAAATTTATCAGTGGAATTCCAGAAGGCTCTCTGAAAAGGATTTAAAGGGAAAAGTGTAGAAAATAAATAAGCCAGTTAGTTCCCAGCTCAGCCTCTCCTGAATGCCGCAAGTAAACAGCTGGCCTGGGAAGCTCTGTCTTGGCCTCTGTGCTTACACCTGGCCCTGGCTCACTGGCTGCCTCACCAGGTCCCTCCTTCCTGCCTCTGCCCTGTCCAGCCCCTCCTCCTTGCCTTTGGGAGCCTCAAAAGTCAGGGAACACCCCCACCTCCAGCCTGTCCTTGTGCTGCGGGACGCTGGGACGCTGGCACACTGGTGGCTGGGGACAGCAGGGGCTTGTGGGAGAGGAAGCCGCCCGAGGCTCCAGCATATCCCTGCTGTGTCTGAGCAAGTCTGCCCGCCTCCGCCCTGCTCAGTGAGGCAGGGTGGTCTCTCTTGGTGAGTTTGACTTTGATGATAAAGAATGGTGGGGCTTTTTCCAATTTTGTGGCATCTAAGGAAGCTTTGCATCTTAATCATCAGTTTAGAGTGGATGGAGCAAACCTGATTTTCTCCAAGGTGGGCTCACATGTGAAGAAACCCTCAAAACTCCATTTACATTACGGGGCTTCCTGGACTAACCAGCATGTCAGGGGTCTCTGCTTTTGAGCAGAGTTCTATCAGGTTAGGCCCTGTTTAGGGTGCTGGTGGTGTGAGTTCACCACAGTGTTTTCAGGAGACTCAAGCGCTCTTGGAAGTGTCTCTGTGGGGGTAGGGGGTAGGAAGTAAACTCGTGATACCTTAATAGGTTCCTTTGATTCAGCTGACCCACTCTAAACTAGCGTCCAGTAGGAAGGGAAGAACCAGGGTGCCAGGATGGGGGTAGCCCCCTGGTGGGACTGCCATTCAGGGCTCCACTTCAGTCACAGGGAGTGGCCGGGGGAGGGGGTGCGTCCCACTGTTGTGGCTGTGCCTGCCGGGTCAGCAAACCGCACCCCCTGGGATCTGGGGAATGGGCACCACCCCTACACTCTGGTCTTGCCCCCACGCCGGAGCCCTTTGTCCTGTTGTTGCCAGGCTTCTGAGAGGGAAGTTGAGGGGTAAGCCCTGTGGCGTGCAGTCTTGTTGGAAAAGAGACTGCACACCCACATACTCACAGATTAACACAAATCACCACGGGCCAGAGTACACTCACACAGACACAGAGAGAGAGAGAAAGATAAGCACAGGGATCCATTCATCCCAAAAGATAAATTATGAGACAGTGAAGGGTACATCTTCTAAAGCCAGAATGCCCCCTGTATGGCTTAGTGGCTCTGTGACCTTGGACAAGTTACTTAACCTCTCTGGGCCTTAGCTTCCTAAAGGAAGGGGGATGGTAATAGGTTATAAGTAAGAGGGCTATAAATGAATTTGTATCTGTGAGGAGTTTAGAAGTGTGCCCTAACTCTTGCTCACTACATACTCTGCCCCAGACACTCAGGCCCAAGTGCACAAGACTTCACCTAGAGGTGTCCACAAACCTGTCAGTGAATGGGGTCAATCACTTTGCACTTTCTGAGTCCTGGTTCTCGGGATGCGTGGCATTCTCTGTACTAGGCTTGAATTAGAATATATTAGAAAGATCATTTCACTTTTCCTTAGGAAGATCTTTATTTTAGAACAATGTGGGCACTAACTCCCCCAGAGAAGGGTGTGATTCCTTTAGTAGAATCAGTTTTCAAACTGGGTTCCATGGAGCCCCTGAGTTCAACAAGGACCCCTCAGAGGCTTGATGGAGGGGGGTTCCAGGCCTCTCCCCCATTTATCTGTTCTACATATTGGGTTTCCTAGGAAAGTTGGTTCATAAGAAGGCTCCACAGCTTAGACAGTTGAAAGCTCCCCGCTATAGGCTGGCCCAGTCCCATCCTGTGTGTGCCTGTCCGAGCATGCCGCGTGACGCCGGTGCCCAGGTGGGCCCCTGCAGCTACCTGAGCTCTGGCCCCGGGGCCTCTCCCACTCTCTTCCCTGCTTCCCTCCTCCCCTTGGCTCCAGCTGCCTCGCCATCTGCAGGATTCTGCAAAGTGCTAACATGTCTGAGCCAAAATAGCACTATCAGAAGAAATATTTTGAAAACAAACTGGGCCACCCCCCTGGCTGAGATTGCACTGATTTTCAGCAAAGCATTTCACAACTTCTGAGGTGGGTGGGCGGGGCCGTCTGAAAGAGGCCAGGGGCCCTGAATCTGCAGGGTTAGGACAGACAGGCCTGAAGAAGCCCAAGATTATTGCAAACCTAGAACCAGGAAGGGCAAGTCATCCTCACAGGATAAAGAAATAAAAGACTCTGTGACCACAGAGGTCAGGACCCTTTGACAGCTACCACTTCCCTTTCACTTTTCCACCTCCTTCTGCATCTGTGCAGGTGCCTTGGGGCTGGGTCACAGGAGATGACTGAACCAGGAAGGGCAAGTCATCCTCACAGGATAAAGAAATAAAAGACTCTGTGACCACAGAGGTCTTCTTCCTTTGACAGCTACCACTTCCCTTTCACTTTTCCACCTCCTTCTGCATCTGTGCAGGTGCCTTGGGGCTGGGTCACAGGAGATGACTGCTCACAGCTAGCTGCACACCGTGTCTCAGTTAGTGCTGTCTGGGCCTGCACTCAGAGTTCTCACTGGAAGCTCTGGCGGTCTACCGTGTGATCTCCGCTGTACAGACCAGCAGACAGAACCAGGCAGACAGAGAAGCTTCCGGGCCCCCGCTGCTGGTGAGTGCAGAGCTGGTCTGGGCCCTGCTGCCTCACTCCAGAGTCAGTGCTCCTAACCCTGGGTATATCTGTCCTGCTGGGGCCTCGGCTGAGGGGCGGAACGGCTCAGCAGGACAGTCCTCTCCTTACTGTGACCAGGGTACACCCTAGTCACAACACTCTCTCCAGCCTTCTTTTCTCACGGCCAGCTCCCTTCACCCTCAGGCCTCAGCTTAGATGTCTCCTTCCAGAAGCCTCGGTCAGTGGCCCTCTCTGTGGCTGCCTGCACGTCCCCATCCTCACACTCTGCCTTGCTCTGTTGCCCCAGCTGCTTTCATGGTCTGTGGTCTCGACCGGGCAGTGAGTTCTGTGAGCTCTGTGAGCAGGACAGAGTCTGCCTTGTTCTCCTGTGTCTCCCGTGTTTAGTGCAGCCCTCGGCACGCACTGAGCATCCATGCCTGACTGGGGAACACAAATGATGGGTGTGACACTGGGCCCCCAGGAGGAAGAAGGCATGGGACAGTGCCCAGTCACCCCGGAGAGGATGCTGCTGTTAGGGAGTCTGGGCAGGGGTGGTGGGAGTCACAGTGAGTGGGAGGGCAGCTGATGTGGACCAGAGGCCCTGTATGGGACCAGGAGGGAATGGGAGAGTGGGACCCTGGGTAGATGGCCTCTTGTGGTCACTACCCTGGGGCTCTGGGCTGGGATCCCGAGGATGGGCCTGAAACCCTCCAAGAGACCCTTTTGAGTTAGGCAGACTGTGCACCATGGGCCCCACTACTCAACCCCACCAGCACGCGGTTCTCAGTCCTTTCCCCTTCTGGACGGACATCCATTTCATCCTCTTCTGGGTCTCAAACCCAACCCTCCTGGCAGTAGAGGCTCTCACGAGTGAGCCCTTTTCCCTGAGCAGAGTGACAGAAGCCCAGACGTGGGGTGCTCTGGCTGGGGCATCACCTGTCTTGGGTGCCTGCTCATGCCTGACACCATGCCGGGTTGAATGTATCTCCAGGCTAGTAAAGGACAGAACACCTGGGGACAAATAACCACCTCAGAGTCCACCGGTAATGAGGCCGCAAAGGTGGACATGAGGGAGGACTTGGGGATGGCTCCATGGAGCAGGTGGGCTTCTAGCGCAAAGAAGGGAACCTGGGCAAAAAGAGGGCAGAGGTGGGTGAGGAGTCTAGCAGGACTGAACTGCAATTTGTAAGATGCATGAAGAAGAGAGAGAGACAGAGAGAAGAGGCAGGGAGGAGCTGTTTACATGTGCAAGCTCTGGAGCCAGGCTGTCGGCATGAGGAGCCTCAGTCCCCACTTACTGCTATGTGACCATGGCCAAGCTGCTTATTAGCCTCTCTGTGCCTCACTTTTCTCATCTGTAAAATGGAGATACTAATAGTATCCACTACAAGGGGGTGACAGGAGAATCAAATGAAGAGTAACCTATTATCCTTTTTTTTAAAGCAACTAGCAAAGTAAATTGAAGTCAGATCATAGAGGCCTTTGGAAGTCAAGCTTTCTGTTTGCTAAACACCTGCTGTATGCCAATCACTTTACAAACCTTCTCACTAAGCAACCTACAACTAATACAACTTAGCAAAATTATTAGCACTGCCTCCATTTTATAGATGAGGCAACTGAGGCTCAGAGAGGTAGGGTAACCTGCCCAAGGTCACTCGGCCAGGTAGAAGCAGAGGCAGTAATGAAACGCAGGTCTGTCTGGCACTCAGGTCTTTCTTCAACACGGAGGTTAGACAGACATGACAGAGGCAGCATGGGGACATCCCCTGGGCCAGGGGGTCACAGCCAGAAGCAGAGCATGGGTGGTATAGCCATGGGTCCCTAGGCTGGGAGAGGGTGGTAACAGGGAAGGAAAGATTCAGGCAAGCCTGGAAGGCAAGGAGATGAGGATGCCCCAAGGCCACAGCACACAGCTCACCATTCAGAGCCCAGGGACAAGCTGTTGAGTCACTCTGGGAAAACATGACATCACTGAGTTTTGCTGTCTCCTGCCCACCTGCCAGTTCTCGGGCCCAGAGCACTGCAAGGGACCCTCACAGCCAGGTAGCAGGACCAGGTCAGCTCCCCAGCTCCCTGCCCTGAGTTCTCCCCAACCTCTGTCTCCCATCTTCCCACTGCCCCGCTCCCTTCCCACCCCCACTCATAAACCTGAATGAGGCAGGAGTTTCTGGAAGTGATGATGGGCATGAAGAGCTTCCAAAAGGGCCTCCATGCCAGGCCTGTGACTGAAATCTTGGGTGGGAAGAGACTGCTGGGTTGAAGTTTTAGAACTGCTTTTCCCTTAAGAATGGTGCCTGCTATTCCACTGGAATCACTTTTTAAAAGTAAAGCCTGGTTGAGCTATGTGCCCAGCACTATGCCAGGTGCCAGCAACCTCCGCCTTTTGCAAGGTACAGCTGAGTATCTGAGAGCTCTTTATGTACTAGGCATCCTCAGGTTAAGTGATTTATTTGTGTCAGTCTGATTGCATGAAGTAGCCCCATTTTATAGATGCCATCCCTGAGGCCCTGGAGGCTAGGTGACTTGTCCAAGGTCACACAGCCAGAATTCAAACCCTTGGCTCTCCTATTCCAGATGTACTTAGCCACTCCAGGCTCAAGTAAAGCCACTGGAGAATCATAGAAGGTGGGGTGTACCGAACCTATGTCTGCCAAGTGATGCAGTGCAGACAGGAAATTCCAGGAGAATTTTCATCTCAAGAGTGTCGGTCACTCCCCAGAGCTTGTTGGAGGTTGTGGATATATTTAAGAGGTAACAGAGAGCTCCTAGGTTCCTTGGCCAAGGAAACCCTGCTGACGTGGCCATTTGGGGTGAGACTCTCCCCACTGGAAGGAGCACCGGGGCTCGGGGTGGGGTGTGTGTGTCTGTCCTGGTTTTGGTGGGCCTGACTTGGAAAAGGAGTATGAGTCAAGCGAGGGGCGAGTGCCAGCTTCCTCAGCCCGGTCCACAGTGCAGGATGCCAGGCTGCCGCAGCTGCTGCTGCCACTCCCCACACCCTCCCAGCCAGCAGGAGGGGCTGGTGGCCGGCCCTGTGCTGAGTGGCACACTCTCACCCACACCACGACCTAGCTAGGGGAGCACAGTTCTCCCCACTTCACAGGTTAGGACGCTGAGGCTTAGAGAAGTTTTCTGGGGCACTGAAACTCCTTTGGCCGGAAAAGGGAGGAACTCATAAGTCTCCCTTTTGCTAAGAGACGGATGGGAGGAGGGAGGGGTTAGCCTTGCCCTCTGACACTGAGCCACACAAGCTGGCTGTTCTCAGACTAGTATTTCTGATTCATCTGTCATCACCAGATCGCTGTGTCGCAGGACGAATAACCTCTGGGGTGAGAAAAGCTCTGATTTCCCTTGGGCCATGAGTCACTGTTTCTCTGGGAGCACTTTTGAAGCCATAGAGCTTCTCCCCAGGCTTTGGAGGGGAGCAGGTTCCTTCTCTGCTTGAGTGCCAGCCCCACCCTGGCCCTGACACTGCCTGCTTGTGGAAGGGCCAGGAAACAAGGGGCCGTCACCAGAGGCCTGACCTCAGTGATTACCCAGCATGTGACCCCGCCTTGCTCTCCGCAGACAGGTGCCATGTTCCCAGAGGTCTGCAGCCTTGAGGGGCCCTTGTTCCCTTTAATGCCCGAGGCCTACACGCTAAGCACAAGTTTACTTGCCCTCCCCAGGGATGTCAGGGAATCCCCCAGGACTCCACTGTCTGCAGGGCGGCTCCTTCTGACACTCCTCTCTGCAAAGGAGGGAGGGGAACCCAAGTCAGTTCCTCCATCTTGTCAGTCTCAGGCCCAGTCATTATGGTAATAATTTCTGGAGAGTTGTCACTTTTCTCACAGAGAAAGCAGACCGTTAAGTTCAGCTGAAGGGGTAGTTTTGCTTCTCACTGCCCCCAAGTTTTCCTTCTGGGATGGTATTTCAGCTTTGCCTCTGCTTAAATTCAAAAGCCTGTTCAGATTATTCTTCCAAAGTGAGAGTCTACCCCCAAAGGAACTTTGCCTCTCCCTCTATAGGTAGAAAACTTTGGCACCTGCTTTTATTTTATTTTTAGTTTTATTAAAAATAAAATTTATTTTTAGTTTTATTAAAAATAAACATTTTATCAAAATAGGTAATCCAGGCCCATGGTATAAAATTGAAAAGGTACAAAAGGGTACATGGTGGTGAAATCTCTTTCCGAGGCCTGACTTAGACACCCAGGTCTTTCCACGAAAGCAACCAGCATTATCAGTTTCTTGTGTATAAGCTGCTTTTAAATTGTCCAGTTTTACAACTTACAGTTTGCCTGCGGGGGAAGAGATAGTTAGGGAATTTGGGATCAACATGCACACACTGCTGTATCTAAAATGGTAAACCCCAGGGAGCTCAGCCTGGCGCTCCGTGATGACCTATAGGGGTGGCATGAGGGGAGGGGATATATGTATATTTATGGCTGATTCATGTCATTGTATGGCAGAAACCAACCCAACGCTATGAAGCAAATAAGAGGGCTAACCAACAAGGAGATACCATGTAGCACAGCGATCTCTGCTCAGTGTTATGTGGCGGCCCAGTTGGGAGAGGAGTTTGGGAGAGAGTGGACACATGTGTATATATAGCTGAGTCCCTCTGCTGTCCACCTGAAACTATCACAACACTGTTAATCAGCTACACACCAATATAAAATAAGCTGTCCCTTACCAGCTGCACTGGCTGCCCACGTCCTAGACCCCACTCCTCAGTGGTCACCTTGGATTCACCCACGTGACACAGACGGAGGCCCTCACACCCCTCATCCCCGGCAGCCCCAGGGAGCCAGCCCAAGGTTGTCCCCATCTTCCATGAGTGGCTCCTCCAGGCTCCAGGTTAACTCTGCTCTCGGCTGCCCCTTGTCCATTCTCCCCTCTGGTCTGGCTGGGCAGGGGCCTGCAGCTGGGGCCTGCGGGGTCAGGGCTTGGCGATGGGGATCTGACCAGACCATGCTGCCTCTTGGCCAGACTGAGTGTTCCGAGTCCCCTAGGGGCTCACATAGGTAGGGCCCATCCCTCACTCCTATCCTGAGTACAGCCAGAGACCCCTGTGCTCCTCTCCCCAACCCCCTTTCCTCCCCCCACCTCTACTCCCTTCCCTTCCTCCCTGCTTCTTCCCTTCTTTCTTCTTTCCCTAGCAGGAAACAGTAACATGAATCTGAAAGTGCTAAGAATGGCACAAGGCAGAGATGAGCGCTGCTGGGAGAGCCCAGTCCTTGAGAACGGCCTTCCGGCCTTCCGCAGACTTGCCCTTCACATCCCTTCACAGCCTTGTACCTCCTGCTGGGTGACCTTAGGCAAGTCACTTAGCTTCTTGGAATCTCCCTTTCTCAGCTGATTAAGGAAAGAGAGGGCGGCAACCAGGGTCCAAAGGGCTGGTGGGAGAACCTGGAGCTGCCAAAGGGCTTTCTAAGAGGGTGACAGGTTTGAAGCATGGGAGGGGGGCAGTGCCCTTCTTCTAAAGGAATGGTTGTGCGGGGGAGGCCTCTGGGCACCTGTGAGGTCTGGGCTCAGCCCTAGGGCATGGGTGGGGGACGGGTGGCCCTTGGGGCAGCACTAGCCTACCTTGGACAGTGGCTTTCCTTTTCTGTATTTCCACACAGAGATGGACCCTCGGCTTTATATTTTTTAGGTAGTGGCTTAATTTTTGTAATAATGAAAGATGTTCAGCATGCAGAATTCAAGTAAAATGGGCAAATACTGAGAAGAAAGCAACAAATCACCCCTCAATCTACTACCCAGATGTAACTGATTACCTATGGTCCACATATGTCTCTAGGCATATATATATAAAGGGGGGCAGTGGAGGGCAGAAAGTTTTATAAACATGGGGGAAATGCGCAGTTTAACTTAGCTTTAGGCCAGTGTTGTAAAGAGGCTGTCTGCCCCCAAAGCAGCCCCTCTCGTCTGTTCAATAATCTGCTTGAGGGTCTGCTGTGGGGGAAAGGGAACTCTCATGCTGGAATCTTTAAAACCTCTCAATTCAGACAAATTAGACAAAAGAGTAGGTCGGCTGAATTACAGATCCTCCTTGATTTATGATGAGGTTGCATCCCAATAAATCCATCATAAATTGAAAATGCATTTAATACACCTAATCTACCAAACATCATAGCTTAACTTAGCCTACCTTAAACATGTTCAGAACACTGACATTAGTATGGTTCTAATGGCTACAACTGGGCAACATCATCTAGCACAAAGCCTATTTTATAATAAAGTGTTAAACGTCTCATGTAACTTATAGAACTCTACTGAAAGTTTTTTTTTTTTTATTGGTTTTGCCATACAATGACATGATATCGCCATGGGTGTAAGTTTAAAACGGAATGGTTGTGTGGGTGTAAATGGCTGTAAGTGTATCGGTTGTTTACCCTCCTGACCATGTGGCTGACTGGAAGCCCCAGCTGATTGTATAGCCTAGCCCCAATTCAATTATGGTTTCTACTGAATGTGTATCACTTTCATACCGTCTTAAGTCTGGGACTATCTGTAGTACATTCTGGCTCTAGAACAATAGCTTTTGATCTTTCTGGACCAAAACCTCAGACAGAGACACATATACATCACTGAAACAAAAGTCTTATGAAACCCATGCATATCCTTATTACAGATCCTTAATACACTCTGATATTTTCTGTCACTACAGTTCTGTTCTTTAAAAAAAAAAAAAAAAGCTTGTCCAACCTACCAAACTGACTCCATAACCTGAAGTTTGAAACGTATGGCTCTATAACTGTGATTTTCAAATTTGAGTGTGCATCAGAATCACCTGCAGTGCTTGTTTAAACAGAGTGCTCTGCCCCCCCTCCCCCCGCCCCGAGAGGTTCTGATTGAGATGGTCTGGGCTGGGGGGCGGAGGTGGGCAGGTGGTAAGAATGTGCATTTCTTTTTTTTTTTTTTAGAATGTGCATTTCTGTCAAGTTCCCAGGTGCTGTTGCTGATTCAGGCCCCCCATTTGAGATCCCACCCTCCTAGAATATGTTTTAAAGCAATGTACTCCCTTGGCAGAAACTAACAGAGAATTTGCTATATTCAGCGGATGAGAATTGCTGGTGCCTAGCCCAAGAACTGTAGGTCTCTGGCATTTTTGAGGATACTGATCAGGCACTATCTTTGGGATCTTAAACACCATCCTCCTGAAATCCACCCTCCTGAATATAGAAAAGGTCTGCTAAGCAAAAGGACGTTTATACCCAACCCTGGCTGAATTGCCTGCCTCTTAATCTCAAGCCCACAGAACATAAAACCCTCCCAGCCCTTTTGAAAACACTGTTCTATAGGCAATGAAAGGCACCATTTACCGTGTGGATTTCACTTTTCTGTTTTTGGAAAGGGAAGGAGGTAGGTCAAGTGTGACCACCCCACAGAGAAAGCCGTCTCCTGGCTCCCATTGGGGTCTGCTGGGTTTCATTGTCCCTGGATTCCCAGCTGTAATGGGAAACTCCTCCTGGCCTAAGTGGCCACATCAGCGCCCAGACTCTCCACTGCTGACTTACGAGACCGGCCTGTGTTCCAAGCTGCCTCTGCTCCTCCAACCAGGGGGCTCAGCCCCCACCTGGAACCCTCCCCCATTCCCTTCGCAGCCTTGGGGCCCCTCCCCAGCCCTGCAGTCCTCCAGAAGCCAGCCCTCAGCTGGGAGCAGCTTCGTGAGGGAGAGAAGTGTTAAATGGGCACAGAGCCCCCTCTGTTCCATTAACAATGGCCCGTTGATGACTGAGTGCTGCCTGGTTGGGCCCCCTGACTGGACTTCGGAGGGGAGGAGAGACTCCAGCCCCCCAGGCAGCTACTTCTGGGTGTGAGGTTGATTCAGAGGCCGAGGCCTCTGTCTGCCCACAGAACCTCATTCTTCAGGCCCTGTGATGCAGCAGTGAGAAACCCTCTCGCCCCTCCCATGCCATCCCAGGGATAGCTTGGGGCCCCAGGAGTGATTCACTTCAGTCTAATTCAACAAACGTCTATTGAACAGCTCCTGGGCACTGAGGCTCGGAGCTAAGTAGCTGTGGGAATAAGAATAACTGCTGACATGAATTCAGGGCTTACTGTAAGCAGCCCTACCCTGGCTGCCCAACAGAGTCACTAGGGAGCTTATAAAAATTCCAGTGCATAGACACTTCCCCCAACCCCAAATTTTCAGGAGCGAACCCCGGCACTATTTTGTAGAAGCTAAGTGCTTCTCGTGCCCAGCTGACATTAAACAGCACCAGTCTTCTACTGGTTAAACACCGTGCTGAGCATTTACCTTGGAGGGTCCCATTTCATGTGGCACTTGCTTGTGGGAGGCTGAATAATGTGCCCCCCACCCAAGGTCTCCACATAGGAATCCCCACACCTGTGGACATGTTATTCCACACAGTAAAAGGAACTTTACAGTGTGATTAAGGATTTTGAGATAAGAAGATTATCCTGGATTATCCGAGTGGGCCCAGCAGAATCAGCAGAGTCTTCAAAAGAGGGAGATTTGTCTATAGAAGAGGAGGGCTGAGGAATGCACTAAGAAAAGCTCAACCAGTCACTGCTGGCTTTGAAGACAGAAGAAGGGGCCCACAAGCCATGGAAAACAGGCAGCCACGAGAAGCAGGAAAAGGCAAGGAAGAAGGTCTCCCCAAGACTCCAGAAGGAACACAGGCCTGTTGATTTTAGGCCAGTGAAACTGATCTTAGACTTGACATTCAGAACTGCAAGATAGTAAACATGTGCTGTTTTAAGCTACAAAGTTTGTGATGAGGTGTTAATACAGGGATATTACTAACCGTATTTTATAGACAAGGCACAGAAGTGTGAGGCACTCACTTGGGGTCACACAGGCAGAGCTGGAATAGGAAGAACTCAGGTGCGTACGACCCCTTAATCCATGCTCTCCCCACTCACCACGCTGCCCCTACTGTGCAGCCAACCAGACATGGATTCAAACCTCAGTTCTGCCGCGTTCTGTCTTTGTGTCCTTTGCTAGTTATGGCTACATCCGGCCAGGGTGGAGGCTGTGGGGAGCTAGGTGTGGAGCCCAATTGGAAAGCTAGTGTGGGCCAGGTTATCTCCAGGTGGAACACCACGTGGAAGAGCCTGAACTTGATTCTGAAGGAACAGTGCCCACAGGGGGCTGTCCGCTTCTTCCTTCTGCATTTCATGACGCTGCCTCCGACTTTCAGGCCCACTCGGTCTCTGGGATCTGGCCTTCCTGTCGCAGCCCAGCTGCGGAGCAGAACCACAGGGCTGGGACCAGGAGCAGCATTCCACTCGTCGTCTCCTGCAGCCAGTGACAGTCGCTTGTCTGGGGTGGCCGCTAAGCTCCCGTTTCATGGGAGGCCAGCAATGGCCCAGTGCCTCCAAAGTGTATTTCTTCGAAGACCCTCCAGCAGCCTCGTGTTCAGGGCCATGCATGTCTCAGAGAAGGAGTGTGAGACATAACGAGGTCCAGGAGTTGGTCAGAGTTGTACGAGTTGGTAGAGATCCTGGAAGACAGGTTCCTGGCCAGGACTCTGATCTGCCCACTGCCACAGAGCTCCTGCCTTGTGGCTAAATCTGCCTGCTCGGTGCTAAAGCACAGTGGTTCAGTCCACGGACTATGGAGATCGACTTCCTGGGTTCAGATCCCGGCTTTCCGTTATAACTGAGTGCAAGCTGTTTCGCCACCACTTGCTTTAATGGAGGGGGCGGGGGCGGGGGGGTTGTGACTGCTATCTATGAAGGCACTGTGGTACCTTCTTCACAGGATGGTTCTGAGGACTAAATTTACACATGTGTGTGAAGTGCTTGGAACAGTAGCTGGTGCGTTAGAAGTATTAACTTCTGTCATGATTCAGCTCCCCTAGGGCAGAGACTGTCTCCCCCCCCTTCTATTCCCAGTGCCTCTTCCCATGCTTGGCCCAAAGCAAGTACTCAGGAAATGAATTTACTGGTTGACTGTCAGCATTTGTCAGCCAGAGGCTCCCTAGGGACATTAGGGACTTTCCCCAATGTATTCACTTTTCAAACATTCCACCTTACTCAAAACCTCCGCCTCCTCCTTGCTTGTGAGCTGCAGAATTGCCACAAAGCATCCTGAAGCTTGCCCGGCCCTGTGGTAGGCCCCCATGAGCAGTTCAGAGATAACCCAGGCGTCGCCAGGTATCACCAACCCTTGAGTGCCAGTACTGCACAGTTCACATGCTGCCCAGACCTCCTCACTTCCGAACCATGCCTGACCCTCCTACTCAGGCCTCCCTGGGACCTCTGAGCCCTGCAGCAGCCCGATTTGAGCCCCTCATCCACACCAGCTCTTCCAGCTGATGGGGGCTCAGATGTCCTGTCATCCCCTCCAGAGTCCTGTCCCCTCTTTCCTCTTCCCCTACTTTGAGGATGCGCTTCCTCATTGTTTTACTTTCTCTAAGAGGCCCCAAACTTGTCCCTGCACATGAACAGACCCCAGAAGAGTAGCCAGTTCCTGGTATTCGAAAAAGCCAAACTTGGAGTTCCAGATTGGACTCAACTCCTATGCTGCTCCTGCCCCAGGAAATGCATTTCTGCTCATTCTTATCTCTCACCTCTTGCTGCATTTTACAAAGATCTCTTCCAAGCCTGCTTACTGTCATGGGGGCTAGTTTTCTTTTTTCTATTTAATTACACTTTTGTTTCAAGATAATTACAGACACACATGCAGTTTTAAGCAATAATACAGAGATCTCTTGAACCCATTACCTGGTTTCCCTCAATCGTGAAATACTACTGCAGTATCACAACCAGGATATTGATGCTGATACAGCCAAAGTTCCAAACACTTCCATGACCCCAAGGACCCCTCATGTTGCTGTATTATAGTTATGCCCACTTCCTTTCCACTCAACCCCTTCTTTAATTCCTAACAATAGCAATCTGCTCTTCTCTCTTATCATGTTGTCGTTTCAAGAATGTTATATAAATGGAATCATGCAGTATGTCACCTTTTAAAACTGGCTTTGTTCACTCAATACTCCTCAAATTCATTTTAGTTGTTGTGCCACTCTACAGCCAAGCAGTACGCCATGGTATCAGGCTGCTGGTTTTAAACAGAACACTCAAACACTAACCTAGAAACTTAAAACAAGAATACTGGCATGTTCACCCAGAATCAAGCCCCGGTCAGCAACTCCCCTGCCAGTCTGGCCTTGCAGCTGAGCTAGTGTGCACACGCGCAGTGGCTCTGCTGAGATGCCCTGAGATGGTGCTAAGAGGAAGCTGGGTGCTCAAAGGCATGGCTCTCAATCTTCCATCACCTAGGGAGCTTTAGACAACTGATGCCCAAGCCATACCCAGACCACCTCAATCGTAATCTCTAGAGGTGGGACCCAGGCCTCAGTAATTTCTGAAACTCTAGATAACTCTCACGTGCTGTCAGGGCCGAAATGCAGTGCTCAAGCAGATTCAGCAAATGCACAGCAGCACGCTACCTCTCTGGGCTGCAGCTACTAAGTCGCTTCAGTCGTGCCCGACTTTGTGCGACCCCATAGATGGCAGCCCACCAGGCTCCCCAGTCCCTGGGATTCTCCAGGCAAAAACACTGGAGTGGGTTGCCATTTCCTTCTCCAATGCATGAAAGTGAAAAGTGAAAGTGAAGTCGCTCAGTTGTGTCTGACTCTTCGAGACTCCATGGACTGCAGCCTACCAGGCTCCTCCATCCATGGGATTTTCCAGGCAAGAGTACTGGAGTGGGTTGCCATTGCCTTCTCCCGCTACCCTTCTAGACACGGCAGATATCACCAAACAGTCACCGCACTCTCTTCCTGCAGAGATCAACCTTTTCAAACACAGCGATCCAGGCAGACCCTTCCAGTTGATTGACTTGGCCCAGGAATTGCCACTGACTTGCCCTCCCAGCTGAGAAGCCTGAAACTGGCAACTGTCCTGTCCAGGTGTGTATAGGCCTGGGGCCTGATACATTAGGTAAGCGTCCCTCCAAATCATGCTGTGAAGGAGGGGCTTGGCCAGTAGTAACAGCAGCCGCAAAGCCAGAGTAGGCCAGGGTTTTCTGGGCTGGTTCTGCAGGGAAAGGCGAAGTGAATCAGCCAGTGTCCATCCCCTGCAGCAGCCTACAGCCCAGCTTGGGGAGAGATGTACATGCAGAGGGTGAACCAGCGGTGCAATCAGCACAGACAGGCTCAGGCTCACACTGGTGCAAGCCTGTAATAACAACCAGCCTGTGTGCCATCCTCGCTATTTTCAGAGCCTCACACCAGCTTAGCTGATGTTCATAACAACCCTGTGGGGATGACCCGGGCTCAGAGTCATTAAATACCTTGCCTAAAATTACCAGAGAATAAATGGGAGAGTTTAAATAAATGGAGAAGAAAATGGCAACCCACTCCAGTTTTCTTGCCTGGAGAATCCCATGGACAGAGGAGCCTGGCAGGCTACAGTCCATGGGGTCACAAAAGTTGGATACGACTTAGCAAATAAATCATCGTCAAATGGGAGACCTGGCACTCAACCCAAGTCTGATTGCAAGTACGGGGCCTGTGTTTGGTCCTCGGAGCAGTTAGCTGTCAATAGCCTGGACCTCTCTCCCCACCCTCAGACTCTGTCTCTCCTTTCCAGGAGGGGCTGGATACAGATGGGCTCCTTGGCAGCCATGGAGCAGCCCAGACAATAGCAGTCATCACTGTGGGCTAAGACCCCAGGGCTGCACTCTCTCGTGCCCCACCTCCCCCACAGAGCTGGTGCTGGGAGGGCGGGCAGAACTCCCTGGTGAAAAAGAAGAGGCTGGGTTTCTGGGGGGTTTTGTTGTCATTTTTGCTAGGAATAAAGTTCCTTCCTGCTGTTAACAGCAAGGGGCTTGGAGAAAACTGTGGGGACTGAGGACTACCCTGGAGGATCCAAATTCTGTGTCCTCTGCATTGAAGACAGTAGGATTGGGAGGAAAAACCAGAGAGCAAAAGAAATTCTCCTCTCCATCTGTCCCTTGCATGGACATTCTCCAGGTGCAGAAAGGTTCGAAGTCTCCTTAGGAAGGTCAGTCAGTGGGAGAAAGCAGGAAGGGGATCCTGGGCCTAGGTACTGAGAGTTTTTTCTCTTCCAGTCATCTCAGAAATCCTGTCATGGTGGCTCAGCAGTATACAAAGGCTAATTTTGTACTTGCATCACATCTGATGCAGGCAAGGTGGCTCTGCAAGCCGCAGCTCAGGATCTGGGCTGCTTCCACCTTGCCATAAGCCAGTTGGAACATGCGGCCTCCAGTCTTGCCATAGCAAGAGAAGACAGGACCCAGCGGCTGTCTGGGATCATTTTAAGGACCAGGACTTCAAGTGACTGACTTCACTTTAACCTACCTCCATCCCTACAGGTCAAAACCTGGTCACTGGCCCAACCTAATTGCAAGCGGGGCTAGGGAAGGTGAAGATCATGTGGGTACCTGGTGAGTACCAAATCCCTGCCAGTTGTTTGCCCAGAATTTCACCCACACAGAATATTAAAGAACGTTTTGTTCTTCAGTCTAATATGGGGAAAAAACCGGGACCATACCCCATTTTGATTTGCCCTTAAATGCTTTCTTTAGGCAACTGGCCTCAACCTTTTCCTGCTGTAATACCCATGGCAGATTATGTTCACACTCAAGGCACACTCCAATGGACTTGCCCAAGTTTTCCCAAAACCCAAGAAACATTTTGTAGGAAAGTCCTAAGACTTTTAAAGTTTTGGCTCTTATTCATAAAAACATATAAAAACATATAAAGGTATGTGAGTAAGAATATAAAATTAGCTGTGTGAAGATCTTTGCCAGCCGTGGTGTGGGATGGATTGGCAGCAGTTCTGTGCAGTGTCCTGGGCTCTCTGTAACTCTACTTCAACTCTCCTTCATGAAAGCACAAGCCAAGCGAGGGAAGAAGGTGGAATTATAAGAACCTTGTATCCATTGCAGTTCTTTTCAAAAGTACTTTTTTTTCCCTCCAGATTTGATGCTTTAACTATTCTTAGTGACCTCACCATTAGTTGTAATATGTGCTATTTGTTCAGTAAAGGGTTTTATAGTTACTGTTGTTTAGTTGCTGTGTCATGTCTCACTCTTTGCGACCCCATCAACTGTGGCCCACCAGGCTCCTCTGTCCATTGGATTTCCCAGGCAAGAATACTGGAGTGGGTTGCCACTTCCTTCTCCAGGAGATCTTCTCAACCCAGGAATCTAACCTGCGTCTCCTGCATTGGTGGGTGGATTCTTTACCACTGAGCCACCACGGAAGCCCAAAAGGGTTTTATGTGCTAAATCAAAGGTTTGGAGGAGGACAGATCTACAAGGCATGTTTAGATGGAGGAGACTTGCAGTTTGGCTGGCACTGGGGGGTGATGTCAGATGGTAGAATGGCAAACCAAAGGGTGGTGAGGAGCTGTGTTTGGTAGCCAGGAAGAATCCCATAAAGTTGGAAAGGCAAGCTGATTTCATCCCACATGCCAGCTCTAATGGATTGGCACCACACTGAGAAGGCGTATGAGGCTACATCTAGTCTCAGCTGAAAAGAAGACAATGATTCATCAGTGATGTCTGCCCCAGGCACAGGACTGCTGAGTGGAATGTGTACTGTTGATTTGACAGCCCTGTGCTGGAGGTTCTTGATGGGCTAAGCTATGAGAGTCAGGGTGATAAAGTTGGGCAGGGCCATCACTAACCTGGGAGGCAGGAGACCTTGTAGTGGTTCAGGTACATAACTGTCTAGTTATGCCTTTGTGAAGCACTTCCCTTCTCTAAGCCTAAATGGCTACAGATAAAAATCAGGAAGGGTAGATAAGAAAATCTCCAAGCTCTTTCCAGTTCTGACATTCTGCACTTTTAGGACAACAGCCATGTTTTTCATAATTGGTGGGGTAGTGTACAGGACAGATTTCCCTTGGACCTTTCCAAAAGAAATACCCTCTCAGGCTTGCACGGCTGAAGGCAAGTACAATGAGAGCTGGAAAGTCAAGCTGCTTTGTATAAGGCTCTGGCCTGAGTCTCTGCCGACACCATGATTTTGTCCTGGGCGCAAAATCCACTGGCACTCAACTTGACCCCAGCCTGACAGCTCTGAGGCCTCCTGCCTCTGTTCACTGCAGCCAGAGTGGAGCCGGCTCCTCCACAGGGGTCCACTGTACCCCAAACTCCTGTCATTCTGCAGCCACACTCTCATCAGCACATTCAGAGCTCCTTGCCAGGCAGGGCGTGTGGAATTTGTGAGGAGCGCTGACCTACAGGGAAGCTGGGGAGGGAGCATCCTTTAGGGTTCTGTCTGTTGTCTTTCTGGGTCTCTCTCCAGCTTCTCTGCTGCTTTGGGGCTGACCACAGTACCTGGGACAGGGAAAGTCAGCATGTTTATCCCCAGATGAGGCTGACAGCGAGGATAAGATGCCCAGGGCCAAATGCTGTCCATAAATGAGCGGATATTGGCTCTGCCTGAGGGACACTTCTATCTGTGGTCAGGTCATCACTTTCCTTCACCCTGGTATTTGTAGGGGACTGAGACCCCGCCCCACTGCAACCATTCCAGTACTCGCCACCAATCACAAGCCACAGAATCTGCTGCATCTGTAAAGACAGAGTGAGCGGTTCCTAATTAGGACCATTTATCGTGACTTGGGCTTGGGTTAGGCACTGCACTAGCATCTTCCCATTGGAGTCCTCATGACCACTGAGTGTACAATAGATGCTGTAAGTGTCCCATTGACAAATAATGAAACCACTCAAGTTTAAGTTCCTTTCCTAAGGTCACAGGGTATCAAGGTCAACATGTAAAAGCAAAGAAGTCAAGAGAAGCCACAGTTGTGGAGGGAGTCCCTGTATGATTTGTTCAGGCTTTTCCAGACTGTCTTATCTGTCAGTGTCTCCCTCTCTTTCTGTGTGTGTGTGTGTGTGTGTGTGTGTGTGTGTGTGTGTGCGCGCGCGCGCGCACGCACGCATGCTAAGTTGCTTCAGTTATGTCCAACTCTGTGTGACCCTATGAACTGTAGCCCACCAGGCTACTCTGTCCATGGGATTCTACAGGCAAGAATATTGGAGTGGGTTGCCATGCCCTCCTCCAGGCGATCTTCCCAACCCAGCAATCGAACCTGAGTCTCACATCTCCTGCATTGGCATGTAGGTTCTTTACCACTAACGCCACCTGGGAAGCTGTGTGTGTATGTGTATGTGTGTGTGTGTGTATAAAATCAGTAGCATATTAATCATCTCCTATGTGTCCAATATTCCACTAGCATGGGGGAAGAAAAACTACAAGAAACCACAGCCAACTCTTAGAGACAATGATGAATCCATTCATTCACCTCACAAACATTATGAGCCCTGCCACATGCCGGCTGCTGTGGGCACAGTAAAATACAGGACTGCTGTCCAAGGAATGGACAAGGGATCCTCCTGGAGTCCTCTGTTGCCCTCCTTCCCCTGCCTATTGTTTATGAATTCACTTTTTTTTACCCCTATGGAAAACAGACATACCATAAAATGGACTATTCTAACCATCTTTAAGTGCACAGTTCCATGGCATTAAGTGCATTCATGTCACTGTTTAGCCTTCACCACAATCTATCTCTAGAACTTTTTCATTTTCCCAGACTGACACTGTGTCCTCATTGAATACTAACTCCCAGGGTCAGGCAACCACCTTTCTACTTTCTGTCTCTCTGATTTGGCTCCTTTTTGTGACCCTATGGACCATAGCCTGCCAGGCTCCTCTGTCCATAAGATTAGGCATAAATCCCAGAGTGGGTTGCCATGCCCTCCTCCATGGGATCTTCCCAACCCAGGGATAAACCTGGAGTCTCTTACATCTCCTTCACTGGCAGGCGGGTTCTTTACTACTAGAATCATATGGGACGTGTCCTTTCGTGTCTGACTTATTTCTCCTCATAAGCACACTGTCCTCAAAGATCCTGTACGCTGCGCATGTCACAGGCACCACGCTGACTTCCTTACGGTCCCATGCGTCTGTCCCTCCTCTCCTCCACACTCTCCCCACTTGCTCAGACCACCTTGTCTCTCCTGGACCAGCGCAAAAGGGCCAGCCTGGTCTCCCAGCCTCCATTCCTTCCTTCTTCCAGTGCACTTCCCACACCATTTCCAAAGTACTCTTACATCTCTCTTTTTAAGCTTCAGATCAGGTTAATTTTTTCAGTTCAAGTGGTATATGTGCGTGTTGTCAAAAAGTCAAAGAATACAAAAAGGTAGGAAATGAAAAGAATCATCCATCAATATTCCATCTTTGCAGCTGTGCCCAGTGTTTCTAACCCCTGCATGGCTTGCTTTCATTGGGCCAGTGCACCACCTCAGCCAGCCCCGTCTGCTGAGACACTCGAGGCGCTTCTCACACGTTGGACTCCCAGGGCTGGGTGCACATCCCTGGCCGTGAGTCTTGGCTCATAACCAGGTCAGTTCCAAACAAGCCAACTGACTCTTCACCTGCTGCACAGCTGTGGGCATCCTGGATGCCAGCCTCTGCTGCAGCCCCTGACTGGACAAGGGCTGGAAAGCCCAGAGCAGTGGTTCAGTGCTGACCTGGCCCAGGGCTCAGCATGAGAGGAATGGGAAGTACCTTTGCTGATAGGGGGGTGGGGACTATTCTCTGGGGCCCTGTATCCATGCAGCTGTCAGCGTTTTGCACAAAATGTGTTTCTCACACAGCTGAGCAGGCCCTGATGAAGTGACTGTGTCAAATTAGGGTAGAGAGCACCCTCCCCCATATCCTCACACAGGGAAACAGGGCTGAGGGGCCACGGGGGTCTGTCCCTGCCAGACATGGCTCCTTGAGAGTCTGTGGCAACCCCCACACCCACCACCAGGCTGGCCCTCAGACCTCTGGTCCATCCCGTGGCTCTGGCCCACAGCTTCTCATAAGCTCTCAGATGTCCACTGCTACTCAGATGATGCACACCTCCAACTTGGGAGCGTCTACTCTGGCTCTGTCCTGGCTGAGGCTGGACATGTGCCCATAAGGAAGTTTTAGATGGTTTGTTTTTAGGAGAGGAAGCTGGAGTCCCGGAACATGAGGAATTTGGGGAGGAATGACAGCCCCGGGCTGAGCAGGGAAGCATCCCTCAGCCAGGCCCCCACCTACTTCCTCGTTCTCTCGTGCCTCCTCTTCTTCCTTCCATCCCTGGTTCATGTGATGGCACTTGGGCATTTACTCTCCTGTCAGACACTAAGCCAGACAGCCCAGGCCATCTCTGGACATCCCTACGTGAAACAGAACCTCGTCTGGACAGGCCACTGGATGGACTCCTGCATCCTCCAAGCAGGGATCGCCTCTGAGCATGTGTGCTCCTTCTCCTGGTCCTGCCCCCGCCTCCACTCAAGGGGATCTAGAGGCCACTCACAAAAACCCTCCCAAGGTCTCCCCTCCTAGGTGTCTGGGGACCTGGCATGGTTGGGGCACCTCCCACCCCCCAGGGCTGTAGCTCATGAGTAGGTTCAGAGTTTCTCCACAATGGGCTTCACTGGTCCTGTCTCTGCCCAGGAACCTCCTCTATCTCAGCCCCTGGCCTTCCTCGTCCTGCCGGCAGAAAGGCTGTAAGCGGTGCCTGCCACAGCGGAGGCCCTGATCCCCACTGTGCTCTTGGCCCGGAGTGAGCCAAGCGAGGGGAGTGGAGCTCTGCTGCCTGATGCAATGTCTGGCAGGGCCCAATCCCTTATCAGAGCACCATTCACAGCAGAGTCTGGGACCCCACCTCCTCCACTGGAGGCAGCCATCCAAGTACAAAACTGTTCTCTCGCGAGGGCCCTTTGCCAGGTCACGAGGGAGGCCTGAGCAGAAAGGCCCCCAAGGGGAGAGCAGGCTAGGGAAGCCAGTGCCTAAAGTGTGGGGCCTCAGATCACCACCTGCTTTCTTTCCAGGGCTCCCTCACTGAGGTTGCCTGGGCTGCCTCTGCTGTTTTCCGCGCCCCCTGCTATTACCATGTAGCTGGGGAGACTTGGAACTGAAAGCCACAGGCCGAGGTTCCTTATCCTCAAAAAGGTATCCCAGATTGTCACGACAATTCGAGACTAATATATGTGAAGCCCCAAGCACAAAGGTTTGCCCACAGTACACACTTGTTGCACACTCCCACAGTATACACGTGGAGTGTCCGCTCGGTCCCTGTTTGGGGGGCATATACTCAGTGCACGACCCACTCCAGTATCCGTGCCTGGGAAATCCATGGACAGCGGAGGCTGGCAGTCTACAGTCCATAGGGTTACAAAGAGTCGGACACGACTGAGCGACTAAACAACAATTCTCAGCGCACACCTGCAGCACAGATCACAGCATGCCGACATGCTTCACTCAGACAGCGAACAATGGCTTTTTCTTCTTTCTCTTTGTATTTTCCACCAACTTAGAATGATTGAGCATCTCACAGCAGGCTGAATTCTTTGGAAAAAGCATCCATCTATTCACTCTACAAGTAAGAGGCACCTACTGTGCCTGGTGCACATGGAGCAGGGCACTGGGGATACAAAAAGGGAGCGCACACTCCAGTGGCTGAAACGGGCAGTAAACAAGTACATTTCCATCCAAGAAGGAAGTAAAGCGGGGTGCTAAAAGGGATAGCGAGAAGGGAGACAGTCCACATTAGGTCAGTGGTCAGGGAAGGACTCCAGGGGAGGGGACAAATGAGCTGAGTCCTGAGTTTAACTGGACCCAGGACAGCTGCCCCGCTCCCCTGCATTCAGGCAAGGCTGAGCGGGCATGTGCCCCTGGCCTTCTTCACCACTGGCCCTGCTGCCCTGGCAATGTGACCTCTGCTGACATCCCAGCAGGGGGATACCACCTTTTCCTTTGGCTATTGCATTACTGCTGGGCATTGTGCGGGAGAAAGGTATTGAGTACTCCCCTAGAGATGGCATCTGCTAAGAAAAGGAAGAGATTTTTCATTCTTCCCATGAGCTAAGCAAGGAGGGCACCAGGGCTCTTGGGAGGCTTTGTCCAGTGTCACAGATATCACAGACACACTTCTTGCAAAGGGCCTCCTGCAGGCCACATTCTATGTGCATGACCCCCATCTCAGTCATCCCCTATGACCCTGTGACCTCCTGACATCTGTGACCCTCTTCTACCTCCCGGGTCTGGGGATCTCTAAACCTCCCTCTCCTGACTGCCCATTCGCCTGCTGGCCTTCCAAAGCTAACCCTAGGGGCAGCCTGCCTGGACCAGGGCCGAGGAGCCAACAGCTTGCCTGGGATTTCATTTGGAGGGAGTTTTCACCCTTGTGTCTTCCTTTTAGGGCAATGTCAGCAAGGTTCTCAGGAACTGTGTATTATTCAGGGGCTAAGGAGGCTGGGACAGCAAGTCAAAAATAGAAACAGTTCCTGGAAGGGAAGGGAGGAGAAGGTTCAGGATCTTTGTCATCGACACAGTCAACTTTGTAAACTGTACCACAGACATTAGACCCAGAAGAGAGAGGAGAGCCAACACAACTCCCTGTGCCCCATGCCTGCCTTTTCTCCTCCTCCATGCACTAGATACTGCTCCTCAGAGAAACACTATACAGCAGGAATCACCATTTTCATGCTACCAGTAAGGAAACTGAGGCCAGAGAGATTAAGTCACTTATACAACACCACACAGCATGTTAGACAAACAGGAAGAACAAGAACCCAGGACTTCTGGTCCTAGCTCCTTTGCTTCCCTCACATCATCAGATCTGGGCCTTTCCGCTGAGAGCCTAGAGGGAAGAAAGCCAACATTTCAATCCTCTGTGCTCTGCAGACTCAGTACTGGGTCTCACCCTTCTAGCAGGAGAGGCGGCCTCACACACCATCACAGGCTAAACTGGGTGAGTGAGGAACACAGCCCTGCCCAGCATTCTGCAAACATATGCCGACTGCCTGCCAGTCAGCAGCTTCAATGAGTCAACTTACCAGTAACTTGCTGGGCAGCGGGTACGTGGCAGGTGCTATTCTAGATGCTGGTCTGGTCTTCAGAGAACCTGTAGTCTGGGAATGAGAGACAGACACACCATCAATTGGAAAGTCCAATCATATGTGCTGTAGTGCAGAGGGTGTCACTGTGGAACATCAAGAGGCTAGAATGACCTAGATTTGGGAAGGGCAATCAAGCTGTTGCTGGAGGAAACTTGGGCAAATTATTTCATCGCTCTCAACCTCAGTTTCCTCATCTGTAAAGTGGGTCACTACCTAGCAGGGCTTTTGTGGGATGAGGAAATGCAAACCAAGTCCTTGGCATGCTACTAGGCACAGAGTAGTAACAAATTTCATCAACTCATACCCTTCTAGTTGGCTCTTTCAACCAGAGTGTAAGTCCCATGAGGACATGGGTGGGGTCTGCTTGTTCCCTACTGTATCCCCAGTGCCTAGACTGGCACATAGTAGGTGCTCAGGAGATATCTGTCTAATGAGTGCGTGGGAAATGGCCCAGAAGAATTAGGAAGAGGCAAGAATATTCAGTTATCCTTGAACTGGCCTTGCAGC
Source organism: Antilocapra americana (assembly GCA_007570785.1). NCBI lineage: Eukaryota > Metazoa > Chordata > Mammalia > Artiodactyla > Antilocapridae > Antilocapra > Antilocapra americana. The sequence continues at coordinate 1,127,320 of ML662446.1, forward strand.
CCTCTTCTCTCCTGGCTCATGTCCACCTACCTGTACTCACAAAGCACCCCGGCCTTTGGCCAGGGTGAGCTGCCCGCTGCCCGCCCCCCACCACTCTGCCCTGCACAGCTGAGGCCCTCCACTCTGGCTGCCAGCATACACATCTGTCTTCTCATAAGCAGAACCCCAGTCTCACTGCTTTCCCCAGAGGGTAGATGTTCTGGTTGTCTCTAAAACCATTTCCACTGTATGATGAGGATGCAGCCCAGGGGCCCTCCTTTCAGCCCTCCCATGCCTCAGCGTCAATATCAGCTTGGAAAAAATTCATCTTTCCCAGAAAGAAGGATGCTCCCGGATGCCCTGCACAAGGTCACAATAACACTTTTCTAAACTTGTAGCAGACTGTCTCCCATGGATGAGAGTCCTTGTGGAGAAATGGAGATACTTTTGGAAGAGGGGAATGTGCTGGAATCTGGGGGCTTGGGGTACAGGCATGTGTTTGATGGTGAGGATAAATGAAAGCAATGATGATTCAGGCTGCACTGGGCAATGGTTTATTTGCTCTGGCTTTTAAAAATATATACAGTTTCAGATGAGAGTCATTTATTCCTTTAACCATTCTGTCACTTAGCAGCCATGCATGAGTGTTTCCTGTGTGCCTGGTCCAGTGCTAAGGGATAATGAGGGGCCAGACAAACTGCCCACCCTCCACAAAGGGATGGTCGGCACTGAACAAGTCATTTCAGGTGGGTGTGCTTTATGACAGAGTCTCGGGTCGTAATGCGGTGGGGCCAAGGGGGCCCTAACCTATCCAGGAGGAAGCTGCCCCACGAAGCTGAGACCTGAAGGCTGAGGCCATATGAAGGATTTTGCTAGAATTCACATGGTATGGTGGAAAACCCTAATTTATTTTAAAACATTTATATAGCCACATGGTAACATTTCTAATAGTGCATAATGTTACACAGTAAATGTTAAGGCTCACCTCACCCTTCTCTCCTGACCTACCGTTCCTTTGTTACTGGCCTTGTGTCTCCCTATGGTCATAGTCCTCTCGTACCTAGCATTTATATTTTTCTCTCCCTTGATTTTTTTTTCATACTGCATCAGAGGTTCTCAACCTGGGATGATTTTGCATCACGCCACCCCACCCCCACCCAGAAGACATCTGTCAGTGTCTGGAGACATTTCTGATTGTCACAGCTGAGCAGAGGAGACTCTACTGGTATCTAATGAGTAGAGGCCAAGGATGCTGCTAAACATCCCACAGTGTACAGGACAGCCCCCACAACAAAGAATTATCTGATCCAAAATGTCAATAGTGCTGACATTAAAGAGAACAAAATAATGCCATGTGCAGCAACGTGGATGGACTCAGATTATCATACTGACTGAAGTCAGACAGAGAATGACAAATAACATCTAATACAGCTTATATGTGCAATCTAAAAAAATGGTACAAATGAACTTACTTACAAAACAGTCACAGATGTAGAAAACAAACTCATGGTTACCAAGGGTGAAAGAGGGGGAGGGATAAATCGAGAGATTGAGATTGACATATACACACTACCATCTATAAAACATAATAAGGAGAGTATATGCAAAAAGAATCTAAAAAAAAGTGGATATATGTATAACTGATTCACTTTGCTGTACAGCAGAAATTAACATTGTAAGTCAACTATACCTCAATAAAAGCTAATATTGAAAAATATCAATAGTGCTAAGAAACCCTATCCTATATGCAGACTATGTCTGCAGCTTATCTGTAACATCTACACATTATACATAGCTGTATATAGTAGATTATTCATATCAGCCTTAGTAGATCCACCTCATTCTTTGTGGCTGCATAATAATCCATTGTTTGCTTCATCATTTTTTTATTTAGATGTTTATACTCTTTTGCTATTGCAAACACGTATACTGCAAGGAGTATTCTTTTCGTACTTTTGCCTTTGACTCATGAGGTCAAAGCATAAATTGATGGAAGTGACATGGATGAATCAGAAGGTTCGTTAACATTTTAAATGACCTGATTTCAAGTTTCTGGGGCACAGTCCATTGGGAGAGTGGGTCTGGAGTTATGGCTTCTAAACAGGGCTGGGATCCCCAAAAATCTGGTGGAAAAGCTATTTGTTCTCATCTATAGACAAGGGTGTCCTGACTGCCCATCTCTCCACAGGACCAGGTGTCCCCCACCTGAACGACGAGCCAGGTCCTGAGTGATGCCCCTGAGCTGAGTGCCCACAGCCCCTCCCTTCCCCATGGAGAAAGGACTCTCTTTGCCCCAGGACTGCCGACATTTTCTGCACAGCCTGAGAATGAGGAGCAAATATGCCCTTTTCCTGGCTTTTGTGGTGGTGGTTTTTGTCTTCATTGAAAAGGAAAATAAAATCATATCAAGGTGAGGGATGCAAGCACAAGTCTTCCTTATCCAGGTGGGATGGAGGGGGGAGGGCAGAGAGGTGGCTGTAGGACTCTCTCTGTGGACCAACAAAGACAATCCTTCAGCCAGTCATCATCAAGCCCCTCCTGTGCCCAGGCAGGTCATGCCCACGTCCTCATGACCGCACAGCAGTGAGACTTGGGCTCTGTACTCAGGCATCCTGAGTTGGAATCCTGATTTTGGCCCCCTCTTTTTTTTTTGGCCACAGCATGCAGCTTTCAGGATCTTAGTTCCCTGACCAGGGATGGAACCCATGCCCCCGCAGTGGAAGCATGGAGTCCTAACTGCTAGATCACCAGGGAATTCCCATGATTCTGGCCTTTTTTAGCTGTGACAGCTTAAATAAATTATTCCACTTTTCTGCCTTAAGTTCCTCTTCTAAAATGTGGCTAACGATGGGGCCTGCTTTGTTGTAAAGATTAAATAAGAAAATGTAAAAGCATTTAGCCCAGTGTCTAACACACAGTTGGTATCCTGTGCTTACTGGCCGTTGCTATTATTACTAACTTCCTGGCCTAGGATGATACCTCACACTAACAGCATATTTCCTATACTAATCCAAAGTCATGGATGAGGGATTTCCTGGGTGGTCCAGTGATTAAGACTCTGTACTCCCAGTGCAGGGGCTCTTGGGATCCACTCCTGGTCAGGGAACTAGATCCGTCATACTGCAACTAAAGATCCACATGCCTCAAGTAAGATCTGGCATAACCAAATAAAGTCATGGATGACTGTGAGGCAGGGTGCTGGTACAGACACTCTGGTCAGCAGGGCTGCCATGTTCAGCTGCCCAGGTTGTGTACTGCTCAACTCCAGGGGTGTGTACTCCTAGGCTACACTGAGGATGCATGAAGTTGGCAGTGTACCACTGTGTGCAGTGGCCCTGTTAGTAAGCCTGTTATACACAGAAAGATTTATAGACCTTCTCTCCTAGGCACAACCCTTGCACGAAAGCATCAACCAAGATGGGCAGATTAGGAATTCAGCTATGTAGTAGGCATTATGCTGGTATCCCACCTGGGTTCCCCGGCATGGACTATTCCAGTCTGTGCCTACTGGGTCCTGTTGCAAGCCCCTGCAACTTTCCACCTTCACACTGGCAAGCCAGAAGTCCTGGGGAGTAAATACCTCTAGGAGAAGCCCTCAGCCAAGGCCACCTGGGAGTTTCACATCCCCTGGGTGAGGGAATCCTGAGGTGTGTTCTGTCTACACCGTCTCCTGGGGTTCCCTGGCAGAGCAGTTTGGCCACAGCGATTTTCCTCATCTCACGTCCCTACCCCTCTACCAGTTCCCCCTGTGATCATGTCCCAAATAAACTACTTACACTCAAATTCTTGCCTCAAAGTCAGCTTCTGGGTGATCCTGGGACGCTCCTTAGGGTGGCACAGGGGATACAGTCCCCAGTTAGTCACTGATCCCAGTATCCCTTTACTCTCACAGGGTCTCAGACAAGCTGAAGCAGATCCCCCAATCCCTGGTAGATGCCAATAGCACCCACCCAGCCCTGGTCTTGGCCGAGAACGCATCCCTCCTGTCCCTGAGTGAACTGGATTCAGCCTTCCTGCAGCTGCAGAGCCGCCTGCGAAATCTCAGTCTGCAGCTGGGCGTGGAGCCAGCAGAGGAGACTGAGGAGGAGCAGATGCCTGAGGCGGAAGAGGAGTGGGAGCAGCTGGAACCCCACCCACCAGCCGAGGCCCCGCCCCGACGCCACGTGCTCCTCATGGCCACGACTCGCACTGGTTCCTCGTTTGTGGGTGAGTTCTTCAATCAGCAGGGTAATATCTTCTACCTCTTCGAGCCGCTATGGCACATCGAGCGCACGGTGTCCTTTGAGCAGGGTGGCGCCAACGCCGCGGGCTCGGCCCTGGTCTACCGCGACGTGCTCAAGCAGCTCTTCCTGTGCGACCTGTACATCCTGGAGCACTTCATCATCCCGGCGCCTGAGGACCACCTGACCCAGTTCGTGTTCCGCCGGGGCTCCAGCCGCTCCCTCTGCGAGGACCCCGTCTGCACGCCCCTCGTCAAGAAGGTCTTCGAGAAGTATCCCTGCAAGAACCGTCGCTGTGGCCCTCTCAACATGACGCTGGCCGCTGAAGCCTGCCGCCGCAAGGAGCACATGGCCATCAAGGCCGTCCGCATCAGGCAACTGGAGTTCCTGCAGCCGCTGGCCGAGGACCCCCGTCTTGACCTGCGCGTCATCCAGCTGGTGCGCGACCCCCGCGCTGTGCTGGCCTCCCGCATGGTGGCCTTCGCGGACAAGTACGAGACCTGGAAGAAGTGGCTGGCCAAGGGGCAGGACCAGCTGAGGGAGGAGGAGGTGCTGCGGCTGAAGGGCAACTGTGAGAGCATCCGCCTGTCCGCCGAGCTGGGCCTGAGGCAGCCGGCTTGGCTGCGGGGCCGCTACATGCTGGTGCGCTACGAGGACGTGGCCCTCCGGCCGCTGCAGAAAGCCCAGGAGATGTATCGCTTTGCAGGCATCCCCCTGACCCCGCAGGTGGAGGACTGGATCCAGAAGAACACCCAGGCGGCCCACGACGGCATCTACTCCACGCAGAAGAACTCCTCGGAACAGTTCGAGAAATGGCGCTTCAGCATGCCCTTCAAGCTGGCGCAGGTGGTGCAGGCCGCCTGCGGCCCGGCCATGCGCCTCTTCGGCTACAAGCCGGTGCAGGATGCCGCCTCGCTCTCCAACCGCTCCGTCAGCCTGCTGGAGGAGCGCGGCACCTTCTGGGTCACGTAGGGGGCCCGGGGTGCCAGCACCCCTGCTGCTCAAAGTCCCGCTCTGCCTGCCTCACCCAGGCCCGCGGGGAGTCTGCGGCGCTGCCGCAGGGCGTGGGCTGGAAGACGCACCGGGCGGAAGCCGTGCCTGCGCTGTAGAAGTAGGCCCCCAGCCAGCTCGCTTCCCCTGAGGCTGTGGGCCCGGGGCTTCCCGCTGAGAACAGGACGGTGGCCGGCCCTTTTGAGGGCTGTCAAACCCAGACCTAAGGGACTGTCGTCTCCTGAGCAGACCCAGGCAGGCCCGGGCCTGTTCACAATTCTTTCTCTCTCTCCCTCTCTCTCCCTCTTTCTCTCTCTCTCACCTACACACACACACACACACACACACACACACAAACATATATGAAACACACATAGATGGCCTGTAGTGGGCAAGGATCTACAAATATTTAACAACTGGAAGGGGTTCCAGCACGAACTAGTCACAGTCAGACCCCCTGCTTTACTCAGTGTGAACCTTTCAGTTTCTGAATTTCTTCATAATCCACTGTGGCATCTGAGTGGGTCACTGGGGAGAGGTGAAATCAGCTCTATATAGAGCTACAAAATATACGTATAAAGACACATACCTACATTCACAACCCACACACACAGAAAAGCAGAAATACATGCACACATACATACAGAAAAAAAGCTTTTCAGAGTTAATGGAGGATGAGGGAGGGACTTCCCACGTGGCACTAATGGTAAAGAACCCACCTGCCAATACAGGAGACATAAGGGATCTCGGTTGGATCCCTGGGTCTGGAAGATCCCCTGGAGGTGGGCATGACAACCCACTCCAGTATTTTTGCCTGGAGAATCCCATGGACAAAGGGGCCTGGCAGGCAAAAGTCCATGGGTTGCAAAGAGTCGGACAGGACAAGTGAATTAGCTTGCAGCAGGCAGGAGGATGGGGAAGTGGTATATGGTCATGGACCATGTAAGTCTGAGGATGGATGATGGGCACAGAACTGCTAAGTGCATGGCCTCTGCCCACCTTAGATTCTCATGGCTACTTCCCTCCTATCCTTGCTGCTAGTAGGCAGCATGTTTTAAATTGGCATGTCTGACCCCCGTGTGATGGCAGCCTGAAGGCCCCGTCCCAGCTCAGTTGATCCCCCAAAAGCATTCCATGTTTGAAAGCTGCTTCAGGCCTGACTGGCAGGAGCATCCGTGGTCCCTGGAGACAAAAGGCAGCTCAGGAGTCCTGTCATTTCCAGCCAGGCCTCTGTGGGGCAGGGCCCAAATGGAGGTATAGAGTGCTCTTGGGGGAAAAGTCACATCAGGATAGCCCCTCCCCTGAGAAGACAGTGGACCAAGGTCAGCCACATGGTTGGTTGTCATGGTTGTGTGGTGTCTGGAATTCCTCCTTTAGGGCTCTGGAAAGAGTGTTGCTCAACGTGGGATGGTCTGAGTGTTTTAAGTTATTTATGGTTTGGTCTCTTGTGGCTCTATTTTCAAGTTTGTTTCTGCAGGAGTGCTGCTTGGAAGCATTGTGGCCTTGAGGGGGGCTGGGAGGATCAGTGAGGAACACTTTAGATCCTGCTGGAGAGAGAGGATTAGGAGAAGGAAACTTCCTCCAGAAGGATCAGAGCCTAGATGGCCACATGGCAGCCCACAGTGCCCCACAGGCTTTTCTGTTTGAATCCATGTGGAACAGATCTCAGAAATCACCAGTGTTCTTTACCTAGTGTCCGAGGCAGCATAAATTAGCAGTCCTCACCCCCTCCTCATGAAGAGGCCAGATTTGAAAATCTTTCCCAAGCCCTAACATATTTCCTGGGGGGTCAGGGGCCCATGACCAAGCACCAAATGTCCCACAAGCGGAAGCCTTTCCCCACTTTCACCCCAAACTAGGGAGCAGAACTCAGTACCCCCTGAGAACTTGCAGAAAGCATCAGAAGTTCACTGAGGGCTGTTTCTGATTTCCTGGACAACCTCTGAATCAGATCCATCCCATTATCAAGCCTGGAGGGCTATTTTGTTTCGAGTATTATGGACAGCAGGGAAATACAAAATCTGAGTCCAGCTGGGTTGCTATAGGGAAGAGAGGGATGCATCCTGGTGGAAAACCAGCCTTTGGAAAGGTGAGGACAGTGGCCATCTTGTGGGACCCGTTACAATCAGTGCCCTGGGTCTCCATCACCGTGGATTCAGCCAATCAAGGAATCTCTAGGTTTTATAGTCCAAGCATAAACTGTGCAGGGAACTGGCTCTAATTTGGGGCTCTAGCTCTGAAAACTTGATCCTGGGGCAGAGTGGTGCCGGGATGGTTCTGGCAGGCCCAGACATGCTGACCGTTCTTCCCCAGCCCCTGCCCTGCTCCCTCCACTATCCCTTGGGGGTGGTGGGGGACAGACCTCTGTCCAGCACCCTTCCTGGGTCCTGGGGCTCTCCTAGTGTGGATAGCAGACTTCCTTCCTTCCTTTCTTCCTTCCTTCCTATGCCTTTGGGGCTAAGGCCTCTACCCCTGAATCCTGAGGACTGCGGAGAATGGACCTTTGGGACTTCTCAGGACATTGACAATTTGTACACTGCAGGTTGACTTTATTTATTTATTTTGTGAAAAAGAAGAGACAGAAAAATATTTTATTATTTGCAGGGACTCAAAGCTATACCCAAATCAAAAAAGACAACAGTAATAGAAGCCATTCACTTCATGTATACAAGGACACTCCAAGACAATTCAAAATACACTAGAGGACAAAGCTGAGAGCATGGGAGTCATAACAGCTGCAGGGTATTTTTTTAAGCTTGGGCTTTTTCCTCCTGTTGATTTGAAGATATGACAGTAAGACCCTTTCTGCATTAATACCTTTGCCCAGGTGTCTGAAATAAGATACAACTCACCTGAGTGTTGCCTTGGGCTCAGCAATGCTCTGGGAACCCTTGGGGTTTTAGGGAGGACAGGGTGGGGTGATTACTAACTTTATACTCCTTGGGACCTGGTTGGAGACCCACATGAGGTGTTACCAGCAGGGAGCTGGGTTAGGGAGAGTGTCCACCTGAGAGGCAGTACCTCGTTTTCCAGCAAGGCTAGCCCTGGTTTGTTTTTCTGTTCCGGTTGTGCTCCCCCCTCACACCAGAGCCTTCCCCTCTGCAACACCCACCTGTCTGGAGACAGGGAGCATTAAGGCCTCACCTCTGCCAGCCACCAGCTCCCCCGGAACAACAGGCTCATTCAGCAATGAGCGTTTACTCATTTTCTTCTTCATGAAGACCTCTTTAGCCCAGCCTATAAAAGTAGCTCAGAACATTCCAGGCCTTAGTGAGACAGGGCAGAGTCCAGCACCCTCAGGGCGTCACCCCTGCTGCCCATTCCTGGCTTTTCCTCTGGACCTCGTTTACAAATCTTGGAGTGGATGAGGACACGGGGATAGGTCTATGGGAGCAGGATTTGGGAGGGGGCAGGATTGCTGAGTCCCATAGAGGGAAGATGTGCTAATGTGCAGGGCTCCAGCACAGCTCCTGCTGGTTATCACCAAGTTATCACTAAGGTGGAGGGACACAAGCAAATTCTAGCCCTTTGTCCATTTATGTGATGCATTCACTTGAAAATGAAAACAAAAACAAAATGTTTGTCTGCCAGCACCCTCAGCCTGGGAGCTGTGCCAGAGTCTGGTCTGATGGGACAGCTGCTGACCAAACCCTTAAAAGAAAAAGTCCCACCGAACCCATTACAATGACATCTCTCCACCTCTGCTCTCCAAATGAGCTCCAGGGAATCTGTGTCCCAGAAGATGTATGCTTAGCCAATCAGCAGACAGGGGATGTAAACATCCAATGCTCTGGTCCTGAACCTGAAGGTCTCTTCCAGCCCTTGGCCTGTGTTAATGACTGTGGGGCCTGTCCCTTAAGAGGCCCTGGATTATGAAGGACAGGGGCAGAAAACTGGATGGCTGTGTCCCTGAGGCAGAGAGGGGATTGGAGGAACAGATGCCTGCAGAGGATGCTCCTTTAAATTTGTGTGGACTGATGAGATCCAAGAAGTGGGTCTTGTCAGTCTGCTCACATTTAAAGAAGGCGTGTCCTCTGAGATCCAAAGTTGATTGGTCTGCCTGGGAAGATTCCTAGGACATGGTCCTGTTAGAAAGGGAGGGAGGAGGCCCAGGGTTTCCTGAATGCAGCCACATGGCCTTTTAACTACCATGGTTTCAGGAAGAGTGGAAGCTGCTCTTTACCTCCAAAGGATAAAGCAGAATTAGCACTGCAGATGTCTTAAGAACTTCAAGACCCTAGGGTCTTGTGACCTTTTTCATTCCATACTGTGCATGGGGGACTAATCAGTTATGTGTTTCCAAGATTACATGGTGCCATCTTCAGGGCCTAGCCCGTATATTGTGGACCAGGTATTTTATTTGTATTTATTTGTCAAATAAAATGACCTATGTATCTTGCATCTTCTAACATTGGGCTTGAACGGGGCACCCCCTAAAGTCTCCATTTCATCTGTACTTTCTAGGCCAAATCTGCCTGATTCCCCTGCTCTCTCCTGGATCCTGCAAACTCTTTCTGCCAAGACCTTGGCCTTATGTCATATCCCATGGCCACGTAGTACAGGATGCCCCTTTCCTGGCCACAGGTGGCCTGGTATGTACATATGTGTCCTCACGTCTGTATGTGTAGCATGTAGCTCAGCCTGCTTGGCCGTGTTGCTCCCAGCCCCCTTGCCATCAGTGTTCTTGCCGTGGCTGCAATCTCCTGAAAATACAGGGGCTGCCTTCAGGAAGCTGGTGGCTACTGCCAGTTGGGATCTGCTTTGCAGAACAGAATGTGAATTATTTAATTAAAAATGAAAACACACAACAAGCAGAATCTGAAGCGTGTCTCTGTCCTCTTTGTATTTATTCTCAGCAGCAATTAGGTGGTAAAAATTAACAGGAAAACTTATACATCAATTATATCTCAATAAAGCTGGGTTGGGGGAAATTTAAAAAATTAACAAGAAAAAAAAAAGTACCAGCCATAGGAAAGGGGTAGCTCCCAGCATGAAGCAAGTCACAGAAACTGCTTCCTGTTCCTGAGAGGTGAAAGGCACAAGGTAAGTAGGGATACGTGTAGGACCTCTGGTGAAGGTGAATGTTCCCTATGTTACTAGAATGGCAGAGCTGGTAATAACAGTTTGGAGTTGGCTGCAAGGACAATGTCTGAGAGAGAAATACCCAGGCATTGTCAGACAGGGACATCAGTTAGAGGCCAGGAGACCTGGTGACAAGTCCCAGCTTTGCCACTTTCTGGTCCTGTGATTTTGGGTAAGTCAGTTCCCTTAATCTGTAACCCAGTTGCCTTTAGAATGAAAGGTGTAATTAGTAGTTGACAACCATTGTTCCAAAAATACCCCTTTAGGGATGGACTCAAGTCAGGTGTAAGGGCAGGCAAAGCTTTCCCACTCGGAGCAGCTGTGCGTTCCTTTGGCCTTCAAATAAATTTCAAGAATCACCTGAGATGGCTAAGAACCCTTGCAGCTAAGAAATGCAGTGCAATTACATGCTGTATCAGTCATATCAACTTAGTGCAAATTAAATTGCCACACTTTTGTTTCCTAACAGCTACCTGGAGGGAACAATTTTTGCCCCAGAAAGAAGGGAGAGGGTTCATTTTAGAACCTGAGGAGACAGAGCCTATGGAGCTCTGTGGGTCTGGGGACACAGGAAAAGTGAGAGCAGCAGCAGCAGCCGTGAAGAGGCAGAGAACAGCTGAAAACGGGGGACAGGAGTCCCTGGAGTGAGGGGCGGCAGAGTAAAGCATATGAGGACAGGAGACCTCTTTCCCCCAAATTCAAACCTGCATCTGTCATTGCACCCAGGCCAAGCCTTGGAAACTCAAACCATTCCCCTCCCAACCCTTAAAATACAGGAGGAGCACAGTGACACCCCGACCTGGGTGAAATCTTGGCCACCCGGCCCCCAGCCAGGTGCCACTGCTGTTTCCAATCTTCTGGGCACTGGATATATTTAGTTTAATTTCTAGGCTGTGTTTCCTACCACAAATGGCCCCCTGGAGAAACAAATTGCCCTAATCATAGAGCCGAGAAGCCTGGAGACCTCCCCATCCTCCCACTCTCAGCCACCAGCCTAGGCCAAGCCTCATTCCACTCCCAGACCTCTGAGGGCTCCTGTACGTTCCTATAGTACACCCCAAGTTACCCACCCTGGGAGGGAGCCGAACACCCCATGGGGTCGTTGAGACAGCCAGTCAGCTGGCTTGATCCTAGCAGGCAGCTTGATCACGCGCAGAGAGAGGCTTTGCACAGAGCCCTGCCAGGTCCTGGAGTCCACAGCAGTGTCCCCAAGTGTTTTTGGAGGACCTGTGGTCACCTAACCTCTTGTAAGGAGGTACAGCTCACATTAGTGTATTAAAGGCTCCGAGAAGCCCTGCTTTCCTCTGACTGATCCAGTTTACCAGGATTCCCTCAAAACCAATTTTATGGGTGGAATTTTTATCACATACACTTTTTTTTTCTGAATAAGATTTTTCAAGACTTTGGCATTCTACAGAACAGTTTGTACTTACCAGAAACCTGCAAGGGTATGTGTTTAGGACTAAAAGCCATGGTAAGCAGACAGTAAGGTGGTAGGTGATGTGGCTACCTACTTTAAGGGAGAAAAAGCCCAAGGTTTCAGGGCCCCTTCCCACTTTCCCTTCCTCCTCACTGAGCTGCAGGCCAGGAGCAAGAGTCGGCCTTGGGGTCACTGGGGGTCAAAGTTCACATCTCCAAGGCATCCATGCTGTTGTTATAAAACCTGCCAGTGGCTTGAAACCCCTGGGTGTCCTCAAATCGACCCACCCCTGCAGGGCCTCTGTGGCATTACCCAAAAGATGAAGTGACCCCCAGGGAGAGTGGGGACTCTGGAGAGCCAGGCCAGGCATAAACATCACAGGACACTACTGATCTGAGAAACTCGAGCTTGGGGTAGTTCTTAAAGGAACCATTTCTGAAACATCTGGACCAAGGTCACCAACAGTAAACAGGTTCCCTGGAGATGCAATCCCCTGGTAGCTAGTAAACCCCTTGCTAAATGCTGTTGTGCAGTTTATTAGAAGAGCGAGCAAGCAGTGAAGACTCAGCTGGAGAGGCTTGCCCAAGAAAATCAGAATGAGAGAGAGAAGGGAGGGAGGGAGGAAAGGAGAGTGACAACAAGGAAGGGACATTCTCAGAGATGCAGGGAAGGAAGACAGCCACGTTGCTGGAAAGCACACCCATGAGAATAGCCACACCAGTGATACCCAAGCATTTAAGGGTTGTCAGGGTCAGGCCAGGCCCAGGTGCACACCGAGCCCCACACACCACTGGCTATGGACCAAATCTACCCTGTGGATGTGTGGTCCATGCATGGTCTGCTTTTGTTTATAACAATTGACCAACACTTAAAAATTAAGGGCTTTTATATAAAAACCAGATTTCTGCTTCATCTTGCAAATCAGACCTCTTCCTTTGAGTCACACCAGAAGCTGATGCTGATACAAAGGTTTGAGAGCAAACGGTTTCTGTGGGAGCTGCAGACAGCGCAGAAGGGGAGGAGGGGAGAAGATAGGCAGCGAAGGGTGCAGTACTGAGCCAGCGGCCACCTTGGACAACTGGAGCTGAATGCTTCCAGGAAGTGCATAAAGCTTGAACCTCGGGATGGCCCGAGCTGAGGGGTGAGGTGAAGATAGTGAGAGCATACCTACATCCAAGACCCATCAGTCTTTGGCTGAAGGCTGTTCTTGGGATGTATTAATTCCCTTAGCACTTGCCCTGCTGGCAGAACAACATCCTGGAATTCTGGAAAAAGCTGTCAGGCCCAGAGAGGAAGGAAGATACAAGTGGTTGGAAGTTTCCAGAGCGCAGTGCAAGTTCCCAAAGTAAGGCATGAGAGAGGGGAGGGCCTGACAGCACCTGCTTCCTGGGGAGGTAAGTCACCCAGGGCTCTCATCCTGGCAGAAGAGTGGGTTGCAGCTGGGGAGGAGGGCGGGGCCCGGGCTCCCTCTGGTCTCTCCAATATGAGGCAGCACTGATCACAGCATCAGCACTGACGCTTTACTTGCAACAGACAAATCCTCTCTGTGAATCCATGTCCATCCAAAGGGAGAAAGCAATGGGCCAGGAAGGCCACAGTGCAACTCCATGCATCAGGACTGCACCCCAGGCCCCCCATGGAGCATTTGAATTTTCAAACCCTCTTGAAGTCCTGGTGGAATGCTGGGGTCTGTGTTGGCTTTCCCCGACAGGGCCCACTGACGGGTCCTTAAGGCTTAGATCCTGGGCATAACGTGGTTCGTTCTGGATACTATGGGCTCTGCCTAGGTCTGTCTGGTCAGAACACCGGGTAAGTCAACCTTCCCCCTTCCCTTCACCATCTCTCCCCACACCCACCCCAAAACTGCTGCTGCCCACCTGAGCGAGAGGACAGAACATGCAGTGAGGCAGAGCACAGGTGCCTTTCCCACGCAGCATCTAGCCCACACCAGCGCTGCCCTCCCTGGGAAGTTTTCCACTTCTTTCTGCTCTGATGCACATAGGCGGTGATGCTCACTTGCGGGGCCTAACAGGCCCCTGGGGTGTGCTCTTGTGATGCTCAGCATGGCAATCCTCACTGCCCGGAGTCAAATGCCACCCCATTCTTGCCCACCCAGGAAAGTTCAACAGGGTGACCAAGGAGACAGCCTGCAAAAAGACCTGGAGGGTGAAGAGGACCTGAAGGGTTTGGGGACCAAGAAATAATTTGCTCTGGTTAAGGTGGGGACAAGGCAGGAGGCCGGAGAGGAAAGCTAGGATCCGAGCATGAAGGAGCCTCTAAGCCATGATAAGAAGAGACTGGACTTGATCCCGAGAACTACAGGGAGCTGCTGAATGATAGAGTGAAGCAACTTGGGCCGGCCTGACCAATTATGCCCCATTTTACAGATGAGAAGAGAGAGGCACAGAGAGCTGACATGACCAGCAGTGTCAGCATATGAATCTATAGCCCTACTCCTTGAAGACCCTTCTGTCCCATCTTTTGCCTCAAGTCTCCCACTTCCATCTTTTAGGACCCCACAGACCACAAAAGTGCTGTGGGGACCCAGGACCAAAGGGTTCCCTTTGGGATCATACAGAACAAGCCTAACCTCTTCCCTATGTGCCATGCCAGCTTTCCAAAGTCATCCTGAGTCTGCTCTTCTCCAGCAAAGTGTCCAAGCTGTGTGACCTTGGACAGTAAACTGCCCTCTCTGAGCCTTGGGTTGCTCATGTATTAAAATAGGAATAGTATCAATGTGAAGCATGCATGTAGTATGTCTGGTCCATGCTAAGCCTGAATAAACAGTGGCTGCTATTACTTGAAGTCAGAGGTCCTTCACCCTATGTTCACACTCTTTTGGATGCCTCAGTTAATCAATGAATCAACAAATATTTTGAAGGCTAGTGTTGTTGTTTAGTTGCTAAGTCTTTTGGGACCCCATGGACCATCACCCTCCAGGCTCCTCTGTCCATGGAATTCCCCAGGTAAGAATACTGGTGTGGGTTGTTATTTCATTCTCCAGGGGATCTCTCCAACCCAGAGGGTTGAACCCACATCTCCTGCATTGGCAGGTGGATTCTCTACCATTGAGTCATCAGGGAAGCCCTTTTAAGGTTATAGAGAACCCTAAATAGAGCTCACAGTGGAACCTGGGACCAAACAGAACAGGTCCCTCAGTATCTGTCCCAGCAGGACAAATCATAAAAAGCAGTGCTGAGCTTCTAGAACAACCCTCAGATGGCCCACAGAGCAACTTCCAGAGTTTGGTTGAGTGAGTAGAGGCTAATCTTCCCTTTCCTTGTGGAAGCTTTCATTAACCCACTTCTGTGTTTCAACAGTCTCTTTCCTCTGACTTGACATTGATTTCTTTAAGCAATTCCTTCTCCAGGAAAAAACTGCCCTCTACCTTCTGTCTGTATGAGTAGAAAGGCTGACCCTGGAGAACCAATAAGATCTGGGTTTAAGTCAATTCATTCAAATCATCCAATGGGCAGCCCTTCTCCCCACTGCCCTGGCCCCTGAGGGGTCTGGCTGGCCCAAATGGAGGTGTGTTCAGACTTGGTCTGAAGCCTACCACTACCTGAAGCAAGTCTCGCTTGGCTGGGAGCTGAGGAACAGCTGAGAAGACATGTGTTAAGACTTGCCCTTGGAAGTAGAAATCCAAGGAGCTCACAACAGGGAAGTGCTCCTGACAACTTCTTGATGCATGCCCTTCGTATTCTCTTTCACGGGTGGTTAAGTCTCAGTGAAAACCTTCAGATTGTGTCTCCTGACACAGCACAAATGGCAGATGAATGAATGAATGAATGGAGAGGAAGTTCAAGAGGTGTTGGAATAAAGATTTTTTTCCAATGGTATTAATACACACATGATCTAAAATTTACTGTTAGTGAAATTAGGACAGTCATAATGTGTAACCTGGAGAGAGAAATGGCAACCCACTCCAGTATTCTTGCCTGGTGAACCCCATGGACTGAGGAGCCTGGTGGACTAGAGCCCATAGGGTTGCAAAGAGTCAGACATGACTGCAGCAACTGAGCATGCACACACGCACACAGCATGTAACCATCATCTCAAGAACATTTTCATCGCCCTAAAAGGAAACCCCCGTATGCCCTACATCTGCAAATCTGCTTTCTGTCTCTATGGACCTGTCTATTCTGGACATTTCATGTAGATGGAATCATATGATATGTGACCTCCTGTTTCTGGCTTCTTCACTTAGCATGATGTTTTCAAAGTTCATCCATGTTGTAGGTTGTATTAGAACTTCATTCCTTTTTAAGGCTAAATAATAGTCCATTGTGTGGATAAACGACATTTGGTTTATGAATTCGTAAGTTGATGGACACTTGGGTTCTTTCTGTCTTTTGGCAGCACTTTCATTTAATGAACATTTCCTGAGCTCCTACGATGACCCTAGCACTGTCCTGGGGACTCACTTATTATCTATTATTGAGTCCTTAGTACTGCTCTCAACTGAGGTGGAAATGATTTCCCCATTTTAAAGATAAAGGAACAGAGAGTCTGCATGATTTAAGGAATTTGCTGAGATAAAAAGTAGCAGAAATAGTTCAGCCCAACACCTGGCTATGTGCTCACAGTATGCAGCCCCCACACCAGGCCGTAGGGCATAGAAGTGAAGAGCACAGTCCCTGCCTGTGTGATTACAGACATCCTATGTCAGACTTGCCAGGCAGACTCAGTGTTACTTCCTTCTATACTTTCCATTTCATTGGAAACTCAGCAACAATTCTGATATGGCTTAATTTGTAATCATCTGTCCCAATAAGGGAAAAATAAAACCTACCATCAGACCCAATGATTGTGTCAGTCTCTCCCTGCATATGACAGATGGCACTGTCCAACTTCAAGTGGTTTAGGTCTCACTGGTTCAAGTGTAAGTCACCAGCTCCTTTCTGACCTTGGCAATGCAACATCACTCAATCTCTATCTGTAGCAACAGCTCCCTGAGCTTTATCCATCTCCTCAGGGGCCTAGGACCTCCACTCACTCAAAATACCTCTCTCAAAACCCTCCCAATACTCACAACTGATCAGTAATCATAATGAGGAACTTCCCCAGTGGTCCAGTGGTTAAGACTCCATGTGTCCACTGCAGGGGGCATGAGTTTGAACCCTGGTTGGGGAACTAAGATCTCATATGCCATCCACAGTAGCCAAAAAAAAGAGAAAACAGACTTGCAGTTGCTGGGGGGTGGGGGGGGCGGGCACTGGTAAAGATGAGCAATCTCATATATAAGGTCACAAAGAGCAATTTAAAAAATAATCATAATGATGATGATTTATTGAGTTTGGCACATGCCCAGTACCTTCCATGCATTATCTCCTTGAATGATCCTTCCGATCCTGTGAGATTGGCTCTGGATTTGATCATTTTACTCATTATCCCCCCATTTTACGGTAAGGAAACTATGCCTTGGAGAGGCAGACACTGGGTGGAACTGGCTGCAAACCCAGGTCTTTCTGCTCCAGACTGGACTTCAGGACAGCTGCACCACATCACCGTGGGGACCTGTGTGTGCTCAGGCCTTTGGCACCCTCAATCCTGTTCTTGGTGACAGGGGTATATAAAAGGCACTTGTCAGTCCAGTTGTCTGGGATCTCAGGCAATCCCTGCAGATGTCATCTGCTTCTGTGAACAGCGCTCATGGGATCCTGGCCAAGAAAGAAGCAGTGGGACCAGAGATTCTCTTTAGGACTTGGCTTTCAGTGCCAGAAGAGTGGGGCTAAGACAGAAATATCACACGCAGAGCTGCTAGAGGAAATTCTCCTGTTGCCCTCCAGATACAGGCCCACAGTAAACACAGGCATAAAGCTCAAACTCAGCGGACAGCCAAGAAATGCAAACCAAAACAACAAGGACCTCTTAAATTGGCCACAGTCTTTTAAAATACTAAAACCTAATGCTGGTGAAGGCCTAGAGAACACCCATTCATCTGCTGGGAGGAAATTTTGGTAATATGCATCAAATACCTTAACATTTTTCATACCCTTTGACCCAGCAAATCCAGTACAGGAGTTTATTCTAAGAAAATAACTGTGGCTGAATGCTAAGATTTAATGTTTATATCATTAAACATTTCTAATAGTGAAAAACAAACAGAAAAAAACCTCTTAACTATTGAATAATAAGGAATTGGCCAAATAAATTATGGTTACACATATGATGGGATACTTTGCAACTATTAAAATAATCATGCAGAAGGCCTTTTATGACATTAAAGATGTCTAGAATATATTAAACAAAAGTAGTCTATAAAATTCCATTTACATAAAATATTTTTTATAATGTGAAATATTTTGCACAGAGAAATGATTGGAAAGACATAAACCAAACTGTTGACAGGAAATTACTTATCTGAATTTTAAACAATTTCTTTAACAAACATGGGTTCCTTACATTCATCACATAGTGTTTAAGAGCATAGTGTGCGGGGACTTCCCTGGTGGTCCAGTAGCTAAGAATTCCATGCTCGTAAGGCAGGGGACCTAGGTCCAATCCCTGGTCAGGAAATTAGATTCCACGTGCTGTAATTAAGAGATCAAATGTTGCAACTATTAGAACCTGCATGCCACAACGAAGATCAAAGATCTCACATGCTGCAACTAAGACCTGGCCCAGTCAAATAAATGATTTATATAAAACAAGAAAAAAAATGAGTGTAGCCTTTGGAATCAAGCTGCCTGAGTTCAAATTTCAGTTCCATCCCTGATTCATGGAAACCTCTCTGAGTTTCAAAGAATAGATGGAGGTAATAACAACACCAAAGCATCTGCTCAGGGGATGTTGGAGACTCTAAGTGAGAAGGTATGTGTGACATTCTCAGTACCGTGCCCCAGGGTGATTTATCATCACCATTGCTATGATTTCTATGACTAACTGTGTTTCTGATAATACAAGTCATGCAATCAGGAAGGAGAATTTGCCTGCTTCCTCACCCACCTTGGAAAGCCATGTCTGCTAGCTGTCCCCACTCAGGGCTGGCATTTGCCCTCAACTTCCTGCAAGGCATTCAGTTCACACTTGCCAGGACTCCCATATTCCGCCCTCCTCGCCCCTGTCCACAGAGAGGAAGAAACAGCCCAGCAAACACTGGTGTGCTGGCCCCAGAGTGAGACGAGGAAGTTTACAAAAACCATAAGCAAATGTTTGGTTTGGGAGGAGAAGGAGCAGAGGCTGCGCGGAGAAAGGCGACTTCTCAGAAGCCCCTGGAGGAGACTGCCCTTCACTGCTGGGGCTCCTTCTTTCCCCTGTTTGTTTCTTGACTTCGTCCTAACCACCTCATTTTCTCTGAAGCATCTGGCCCCAATATGGGGCTGATTTTCATAAATCCAAGACATCTCCCTTAGCCCAGCAGACTTGGAAGAAGCCAAGGAGAAACACCACAGTGTTGCCATCAGAAGCCCTGAAAGGCAGAGACAGTCAGGAAAGAGGAGCGTGGTTAATAACCAAGAGAGGACCAAGGTGTGCCTGGGGCGCAAGGCATGTACAGGAAGCTGATGTGTTCAGAATCTAGAGGGATGAGCCAGGGAGAGAAAGAGATGCCCCTGGAACCCACAGAAGCCTCCAGCAGGTGTCCACCTACCCTTGATTTCTTTCCTCTCCTGTGGCCCCTCACTAGACAAGAGCTGGCTCATATGGGTCACAGATTTCTCCAGGTGTGGAAGAACCAGATCAGGGGACATGTTCTGTCCCCTACATAGACACACACAGGTGCACACACATGCACACACCTACTTCCAGGCTGGGAAAGCAGAGGGTATGGAGTTCTAGCCAGATTTCATCCTCCAGTTGCTTTAACCCAGACGCGTACTTTAGTCCCTTCTGCTTGGAAATACCAACACGTGATCCCAAGACAAAGCAGAGTAACTGTTGCTGGGTGGAGCATCAGGAACAAGCAGTCAGGAACATTAAACTGAAGATAAAAGAAAGAAGTGAATTTAAAAAAAGGCTGTGATTCCTAGAAATTCCCACTCCACCCACTTCCCACAACTATTCTATTACTCCAAAATGAAAAATTAATTCCTCCAGGATTAGGATCGTGAAGAATGTGCCAAAACCCAAGAAAAAGGCTTTATGTTTTCAGGGTGTGAACTTGGCTTAGCTGGGACTCACTAAGCTGCAGCTAAGGGAGCCTGGGCTCCACCTCTTTGTATTTTTCAGTACTGTCTCAAAATACTGTTCCTCAAGGATGCCCTGAGCCTGTCAGCCTCCCCTGTTACGGGTGTTGGTGATAGAGCAGAGTGGGCAGCAGTACTCACTGTGCTGCCTAGTTCTCACTTATGTATGCAGAAGATATTCAAGGAATGGGAAGGTCATTGTCCCCCTTCACCTTACAGGCAGTAGAGTCCAGCTCCCCTTATCCTGAACTCTGAACCTCAGCAGGGAGGAAATGAGCCACCACTGAAGAGGCCACTAAACTCAATCCTCACCCACTCATTTATTTTAAAAACACAAAGGTCCTAAACTAACCCACCCAGAGTTTTCAACTCTGGACACACATTAAAACTACCAACTGGGCTTCCCTGATGGCTCAGTGGTAAAGAATCTACCTGCAGATGCAGGAGACATGGGTTCGATCCCTAATCCGGGAAGATCCCACATGCCATGGAACGACTGAGCCAGTGTACCATGACTATGGAGCCTGTGCTCTAGAGCCCATGCTCTGCAATAGGAGAAGCCACTGCAATGAGAAGCCCGTGCACCACAGCTAGAGGGTAGCCCTGCTTGCCGCAACTAGAGAAAGCCCACGTGCAGCAACAGAGACTCAACACAGACAAAAATAAATAAGAAAATAAATTAAATTATATACAAAAATCTACTTTTCTCAAACTTTGCCTGTGCATAGCAATCTCTGGAGGACTTGTTAAAATGCAGATTTGGAGGACTTGTTAAAATGCAGATTTGGGGCCCCCACCCCAGAGTTTCTGATTCAGTTGTTCTGGGATGGGGCCTGGGGAGCTTGCATTTTAACCAGTGCCCTGGTGTTACTGGCCCCTGGTCCACACTTTGAGAGCCACTGCCTCCTGCTGTCCTCAGAGACTGACTCAGGTGATCTGGAGTGGGATACAGACAACTGCTATTTAAAGGGGCTGAAGCCAAACAGGACTCCGTGGGGCTCCTGGGCACAAAAGCCTTTCTGTGTCCCCTATTTCTTGATTACAGGAAATAGGCTTCATTCAGCTTCCATGACCTTCCCTGAGTTCAGCAGATTCAGTCACTAATTAGAGAAGGGAATGGATTTGGAGACAGAGTCTAACAGTCAGGAAACAATAGTGCAGGGTGGGGCAGGGTCCTGGTTCCCCTCAGGGAATATATATAACAATACTTCTGAGCTGTTTTTCAGATGCTGAAATCCCCTCCAGGGGGGAAAAGTTAACTGTATGCTGCTCACAAGCTCTGAGACCCCAGAACGGTGAAACCAGAAAGTTGATGATGCTGATGCCTACTGACCTCACCATCAACAAATCAGAAGAACGTCCATGAGCTGATCACGCCCTCCTCCTTGAACCATTACTATGACACTCCTCATTACCCACCTCCAGGTTGGGCACGCAGTTCTGAGAACATTAGACCTCTGTGGCCTCCTTTGCCTGGCAAAGCGATAAAGCTATTCTCTACTTCACCCAAAACTCTGTCTCTGAGATTTAATTTGTTATCAAGGTGCGGAGGCTGGATTCAGCACCAGGGCCCAGGAGATCCTGGGAGAACCACTGCTAATACCACAAGGGCCAAGTGAAGGGAGATCAACTACAAGAGCACATTCAGCACAAACAGCTGTTAATAGTGAAGTACTTACTAGAATCCAGCTGTTCTCAACCGTGGCCTTATCTAATGTCTATTCCTTTTTTACATTAAAGGAAAATCTTGACATCTCTCTCTGATTTAGTAGGTCTGTAACTTCACAGAGGTCATTTCTGCACATCCCTGCTCTGAGCACTTGGTCACACCTCTCAGCTCTCAGTTTGCAGGTCCACTGGTGTCTTAACATCCTCCCTCTTCCCTTTGTTCAAGAGAAATGTTCCCTTTCCTTGCACATGTCAGAGAGCCCCTATGGCACACCTTCCTTATGACCCAGCCCACGGAAAGCTGACTCATCTTGATCCATGGAAAAGCCGAGGTCCACTGAGCCCAAGACTTTGGCCGGCCCTGGGAAGTGCAGTCTGCCTGGCACACAGCTGATCCTCAGTCTGCGTGGGCATAAAGCTGCCTCCAAAGACCTGGCAGCAGGGTCAGGGTGGGCCTCCAGCCCCGCTGTGGGAAGATTTACAAAACAAAGAGCAGATGCTTTGGTAATGACTTCACCGCAGAATGGGGCCCAGTGCATTTTCATCAGGGAGGGAAAGGTCAGTGGCTGCCAGCCAAGTCCTGCTCAGAGGAGCCTCAGAGAGACAGGCAGGCAAGCACATTGACCAGGCCGCCATAATGAGAAGCAGAGGGAGAGGAATGAACACACTTTAGCACCTCTAGGCCAGGCACTTATAAGTAGAACCTTATTTCATCCCTACAACAATTCCATCAGAGATGCTGTCATTGCTTCTAATATTTTCAAGAGGAAACAGGCTCAGAGAGGTCACATATCCTACCTACAGTCACACAGCCGTGGCTAACATTTACTGTTATAACTAACATCTTACTATATGCCACTTGCTTTATATATATTGACCCATTTAATCCTTACAACAGTCCTAGAGGTAGTGTTTTAGTCTGCATAGGAGAGAGTATGCCGTGGTAACAAACAATTCCCAAAGCCTAAGGGCCTAACATAACAAGGATTTACTTCTCATCTACCTGAAGTCTGCTGTGGGTCCATGAACCTCTCTGGGGCATCCTTCCTTCATACAGTGACTCAGCAAGCCAGGTAGCTTTGATCTTGTCGCTCAATCAACTGAACAGGAGGCCTTGGTGCTGAGGCAGAGAATAAAACTGGAGGGTTGGACGCCATCTCTTTTACCCTTTCTCCCAGAAGTGATGCATGTCATTCAGCCCACAGGCCATTGGCCAGTGCTGATCACATGACACTGTTAGGGAGTTAGACTAGGAAACAGGAGTCCAAAATGGCGGTGGCTAGAAGACAAGGAAGGGAAAAGCCCCTGAAAATAGAACAAGAAAGGTCCGAGGACCTGAGTGAGAACTTCAGGTAGAACAGCACTCCTGTCTAAGCCCAATTTGCATAGTAAGGGCCCAGAGGGCAGAAAAAAACATTTGAAAGAGGAGCCAAAGCACTCGCTGGCTCTCTCTCTCTCCCGCTCTTCGCCCTCCGAAGACTGGACTGTCCCTCTCTCCCCCATGCGCTGCAGTGTTCTTCTCTTTGCGTCTTTGGACAGGCATTCCCTCGCGCTTCGAGGATGGATTCTCCTGCTATCATCTTCTAAATAAAATAGAGCTGTAACACTGATTTATTTAAGAGTTATAACACGGTCTGTCCAAGACCTGAGAGCTGTGGCCCGCCGAGGGCTTCAATGTCCTTCACTCCAAATCTTTGTTGTGATGACTAGACAAGAACCGAGGAGCATACACTTGCATGACAACACCTACCCAATTTCAGGGGGGTGGGAAATATAGGGGAACAAACAGAACGTTTGGTGACTATCACTATCTCTGCTACAGTAAGTACTGTTTTTTTTTTTTTTTACCATTTTTAAAAAATTGAATGAAATAAAAAGATTCTTTAAATTCTATAATTCTTTACAGTTTTCAAAACTTCACGCACACGATTTCATATAATCCCATAATGACACTTTCATTTCCCCCTACTTCTATATCACCCCTCCCAGTAGGTACTATTATTATCCCCATTTTACAGACAAGAAAACTGAGACTAAGCGGTGAGGTGCCATGCTGTATTAGTTTGCTAGGGCTGCCATAGCAGGACACCGCAGACCGGGTGGTTTAGATAACAGAAATTGATTGTCTCAGAGCTCTGGAGGCTAGAAGTCTGAGATCAGGTGTCAGCAGGGTTGGTCCCTTCTGTGAGGAGTGAAGGAGAATTTGTCCCATGCTTCTCTCCTGGCTCCTGGTAGTTTGCTGGCATCCTTTGTGTTTCTTGGCTGGTAGAACCTTCACCCTAGTCTCTGCCTTTATCTTCACATGATGTTCTCCTTATGCGTGTCTGCCTCCAAGTTCTCCCTTTTTATAAGGACATCAGTCATATTGGATTAGGGGCCCTCCCTCCTCCAATACGACCTCATTTTAACTCATTGCATCTTTAACAATCTTATTTCTAAATAAGGTCACATTCCAAGGTTCTGAGAATTAGGAGTTCAACATGTGAATTCTGGAGGACATAATTCAGCTTATAATTCTTGTTCAAGGTCACACAGAGTCAATAAGATGAATAACTTGTACCTTAGTCTGTCTGACTAATTTTAACTCTCCATCCAAGGTGATAATTATCTCCTCTGAAATGGGAGGCCTATAAAGCATTTGAAGCCATGTTGATGATGAGAATTAATCATGTTATTCTTGTCAGTGTCCAGTAGCAAGGATCATACTTCATAAAACCACTCTTACACTTGCCCTTAAAAAACATGATATCCATTTAAACAAGAATTCTTATAAATAAAATCTTTATCTAGGATGTTGAAAACTTCCTATAAATTAAAACCCCTCTTCCTCTCTACCATCTCCACCCAAATAGGATGCAGTGTTCTCCATAGAACAGACAGTTGTGGGGCTCTCATCTCTCAGGTCCCACCCATAGGCCTCATCTAGAAAGAAGATGCCTCTGCCTTTCCCATCTTTACCAACTGGGATGGTGGTCTGGCCCCAACATAGATCTGGGCGGTATGACAGATGACCTACTGCACCTCCTAGGGTCTGACAGTAAACAAACTGGACATGGGAAAGGGTGTGTATGCTTGTATATTGATTCACATACCTTTCTGCCCTCTACCCCAGGTTACCCTTTACTTCTCCCAGCCCCAATGGACACAGATCGCATCTTTATCTTCCTAGGTTTTCATCTGCCCAGCACAACCCCCAGTAAGTCTTCTGTTGGATTGGTGAGGATTCCTCTCTGTTTAGCCCAGAGAGGAAGAAAAGTTTTAGAGTCTTGGTGTCAATGTTCTTGTGTGTCATTTTCTAACAGACACCTTCCACCTACAAAAGTATAACACACCTGGTAGAGATGCCCGATGAGCAAGGCCATGCCCAGCAATGGGCTGAGCATCTCATCTAAACTCTCACAGCGGGCCTGAGATGTCTTCTGAGGAAGACAAAAGAGCCTGGCACTAGTTAGAGTGGTCTGGACAGATTTTAATCAGCAATAACCACTGGAGTAGGGAGAAGAGTCAGGTGTGAGCTAAACTTAACTTGGACTTGTGCAGAGGTGCCTGGGCATTTTAAAGGGAGAATGAGGAAAGAGGGAGGTGGGTAAGCAGGGGTTCAGGAGAGTCAGGATAGTGAAGACCAAGGTGTTGGTCCAAATGAAACCCTGGACTGTTGGCTAACTGGCCTTATAGAGGCTGTGCTCCTCCCCTCTCAGGGAGGCTGGGAGGTGGGCCATCTCTTCAGGTAACAGCTGGGACAGTCAGTTATATCAGCAGCCATGAGTTTTCCCAAGTGGGCACTTTAAAAGGGACCAGCATGCATCCTAGGAATGTGGCCCTGAGCTGTTAGAAACTGTTAGTGTCTGTTCAGGTCTCTTAAAAAAATTTTTTTTTTAATTTATTTCTGACTCTGCTGGGTCTTCATTGCTTTGCACATGTGGCATCTTCCCTGGACCAGGGATGGAACCTGTGTCCCCTGCATTGACAGGCAGGTTCTTATTCACTGTGCCACCAGGGAAGTCCTGTTCAGCTCTTTCCAGTTCAAGGTTAAGGCCTACTCCACAAGAGAACTCAAAGTGGCCTGGCGGGGGCATGGTCAAGGAGAGAATCCTTGTCACTTCTATCATTCTCTGCCATTTCTCTCATGAAAGCGGGTCAGCGTTCCACCCAAGGCCACATACCTAGTGAATGGTCAAGCCATACCTGGCCTCCTGAGTTCCTCGCTATGTCTCTCTGGTTTCTGGCTTACCTCTCTCTCCCTGGGTGCGTCCACTCACAATCTGCCCCCCATCCCTATTACTCAGCACTCTGGCAGGGGGATGATGTGTCTATGAGGGTCAAGGTGCCAAGAATGAGGTGAGTGAGTGGCCTGAGCAAGTTACTCACCCTCAAGCTGAGTCCTCACCCTTCCAATGGAGGATTATAGAGCATCCTCAAAGCGGGCTGGGGAGGCCAGTGACCCCATTCAAAAGCTAATGATAACAGCAGACAGTTATGCAACACTTATGATGGGTCAAGTACTTTACCCAACCTGATTTTTTTTTTTACCTGAAAGTAACACTCAGAGTTTCCTCTACCACCAAGGTGTGTGGGTTATTTAGAGTGAGTCATCAGTCATCTTGGTCAGAGGATGAAGAAGGCACACAGGACCACTCCCTCTCAGCCTTCAGACCCTGCTGGCCTCCCTGGGCCTCTGTTCCATGGAGAAAAGTCACCATGAAGCTGTGGCCTTGGATCCCAGGGTCTGAGTGGCCCATGGTTGAGGATGTAGTTCTGACATCCCCTGAACTGGACTGCAGTTTGTTACCTGGTTATTGTCCCTTTCTAGTCTCATTTTCCTCATCTGTGATAACTTTTGGAGCTATATGAATGCTGTGAAGTTTAATGAGATAATGCACACAGAGAGCTTAGGAGAGAACTCAGCAGGTAGAAAGCCTCAAAAATGTTAGCTTAGGGATTTCCCTGGTGGTCCAATGGCTAAGACTCTGCGTTCCCAATGTAGGGGGCCTGGGTTTGCTTTCTGGTCAGGGAATTAGATCCCACATGCTGCAACTAAGAATTCACATGTCACAACTGCAGATCCTGCATGTTACGATGAAGATCAAAGATCTCACATGCCATGGGATCTAAGGCCCGGCACAGCCAAAAAAAAAACTTGAATAAAAGAAATGTTAACTGCACTTATGGCTTCCCAGGTGACACTAGTGGTAAAGAACCCACCTGCCAATGAAGGAGATATAAGAGACACGGATTTGATCCCTAGGTAGGGAAGATCCCTTGGAGGATGGCAAACCACTCCAGTATTCTTGCCTGGAGAATCCCATGGACAGAGGAGCCTGGTGGGCTACAGTCCATAGGGTCACAAAGAGTTGTATAGAAGCAAAATGACTTAGCACACACACATGACAGGGATGAACTTCAAAATCACATCTACTCTGGGAGATGTAGAGGGTGGACAATGGTAACTAAAGACCACCCCCTCAATCAGTCCTGTGGAGCCCCGGGCAGACCCCCAGCACAGGTGGGCTCTGATCAGCTGGGAGCCCTGGTGTAGGATTCCAGCCCTGCTGCTAGCCTCCTTCAGCCCCTGAATACCCTGCTCTGCTCTGAGGCAGGAGGGGGTTCATACGTGCACCAGGAGCAGCTCCTCCCTGTGACCTGGCTCATAGAGAGGCTGGTGGGGGTGGGGGGTAAGGATGGGAACCCAGGAATCTGTCACCCTTGAAGACAAAGAAATAGCCCTTTGCTGCTGTTATTGAAAAGAAATTCTCCTGTTCAAACCCAACTGCTGCAGACAGCCCCAGCCTCAGACTGTGGGCCAGTCCAGAATCCTCCTGGGACTTGGGACCCCTGTCCTGAGGGATGAGCCTCCCCCCCAGAGTCTCACCTCCCCTCAGGGCACTTCCCATCCCAGCACTGGTTCCCAGTTGTTAGCCACAGAATCCTGCCCCCCACAGTGGTATCTCACATGGGGATGATTAAAAACAAGAAGAATAAAGCCCCAAACTAAAAGCACAGCTGTTATGCTTGAACCCCTGTCCTCCTATCCAGTTTTTAATAATAATACAACGATGTGCTCAGTTACTCGGTTGTGCCTGACTCTTTGTGACCCCATGGACTGTAGCCCACAGGCTCCTCTGTCCATGGAATTTTTCAGGCAAGAATACTGGAGTGGGTTGCCATTTCCTTCTCCAGGAATGCAACAACAGCTATCATTTATTGTGCTATGTTGGAAAGGACATTCGACTAAATTCAACACTCACAATAACCTCATGGGTGGTATTACTATTATCCCTGTTAAACAATAAGGATGTGAGAGTTGGACATTAAGAAGGCTGAGTGCTAAAGAATTGATGCCTTTGAACTGTGGTGCTAGAGAAGACTCTTGAGAGTCCCTTGGACAGCAAGAAGATCAAACCAGTCCATCCTAAAGGAAATCAACCCTGAATATTCGTTGGAAGGACTAATGCTGAAACTGAAGCTCCAGTACTTTAGCCATCTGATGTGAAGAACCAACTCATTGGAAAGGACCTTGACGCTGGGAAAGACTGAGGGCAGGAGGGGAAGAGGGAGAAAAAGGATGAGATAGTTGGATTGCACTACTGATTTAATGGACACGAGTTTGAGCAAACTCCAGGAGATAGTAAAGGACAGGGAAGCCTGGCGTGCTGCAGTCCATGGGGTCGCAAAAAGTCAGATACAACTGAGCAACTGAACAACAACAGCAACCGTTAAACAGATGGGGAAACTGAGTCACAGTGACTTAAGCCACTTGTCCAAGGTGACACAGATCAGAGTGAAAACTGCATAAAGGCCTCCTGCAGCCCGCTCCTGACCGTAAAGGCTCTCTCTGCCCTCTCTGTCCTCAGGGACACATGTGCCATCCCAGTGCCCATCCCTCACCAAGGAGTCTCTGCTCTCAGGGGTGGGCACAGAGAGTCCTAGGCCTGAGCATCCGCCCCTGGCCACCTTTCTGTGTTTACCCTGAGGCCGCCATCTGGACAAAGCCTCCTTGTCCTGTCTCAGGAGGTGGCAGGTTTTTAAGGACATGGGTTTAGTACGAGGGCTGTTTATCATTAGGACT
The DNA here is from genome assembly GCA_007570785.1 of Antilocapra americana. Taxonomy (NCBI): domain Eukaryota; kingdom Metazoa; phylum Chordata; class Mammalia; order Artiodactyla; family Antilocapridae; genus Antilocapra; species Antilocapra americana. The sequence goes on from ML662446.1 coordinate 1,155,871, forward strand.
GGGTTTCCTCTCTCAGAGGTGAAGAAGTTGCTCCACAAACTCTGTGGAGGGCGATGTCAAGCTCACCACCTCTGCTCCCTTCCCGGGGGCACCCATTTCTACCTGACAGTGTGCCACACACACACACGGCGCACTCACGCCCCCACACACACCTGCAAACAAACACATGCAGTGCACACATACATGGCCTTCCAGGAAGCAGGGGAAAGCAAAAGGTGTCTTTCTTGAGTCTCTGAATGGTGTCAAGGGATTCCTGCACATCTGAAGTCGTTTGCAAATTGTGGTGTGTGTGGCTTGTACACAAGAAGTGCAGGCTTATGCAGGACATAATCTGCAGGGCCCAGGGCAAAATGAAATGTGGAACCCATTGTTCAGAAAGTATTAAAAATTTCATGATGGCAACAACAGCCCTGGGGCCCTTCTGAGCACAGGCCGCCTGCTCAGGAAGGGGGCCTCACGCCTGTTCGTGGGTGGATGTTTATACTGCAGGCACTTTTCTGATTAGAAGGTTCAGGGCTGTCATTAGAATCTCAAGGGGTTCCGTGACTCTCCAGGTTAAGCACCCTTTGGTAGCAGAAGGCCAGAGTTAGGAGCATGGGTCTGAGTCCCAGGCGTATGGTTTACTAGCTGCAGGACCTGGACCAAGTTCCTTAACCTCTCTGAGCTATTTTCTCATCTGTAAAAAAACAAAACAGGGTTATAATAAAGCCCACCTCACAGGGTTAATGTGATGATAGAGGCAATAGAATAAAGAACTTAGCTCAGAGCCTGGCATGTCAGTTCCCAGGAAGTACTGAGAGCTGTTAGTTACTGAACTGTGAGTTCATTCTGTTTTACTTGTTATGTAGGATGTCATATCCTTGTGCCAGCTTGACCTCAGCAAGTTGTCCTTCCGTAGCTGTCCTCGGCAGGCCCAGCCCAGCGCCTGGCAGGGACTCTTGTGGACACGAGCTGACGTTCCTGAGGACTGGCTTGGTGTCTTTGCTGGTCTCTCCCTCAGATCTTGCCCTGTTGGCTGCCTGACTGGTTTGGTCTGAGTGTCTGGGCCACGTGGAAATGTAACAGGTAGCCACAACCTAGCGGACTTAGGACTGGTGGACGGTCTCTGGGTTGAGCTTGAGAGGACTGGGCCCCTCAAGACGACCTCCTAGCTTTTAAGTCTAGTATCATCTTTGACAGAGCCTCCCTCCAAACTGGGGCACCCAGGAGAGGGTTCTTAGGAAACATAGGGACCAGTAGCCCTTGGCAAGCATGTATTTCCCCTCTGCGTACCCACATGATGGCTCCTCAGCGGCCTCTGTGGTGCCTCAGCAATGGTCTCCTCTGGGCCTGCCAGCGTCTCAGGGACAGGCCCAGCCCTGCTTATCTTCTCCCCCTAGCCTGGTGCCCTGGCCCTCTCACTCCCTTCAGGGTGGAGACTCCTAGTGGAAAGGAAGAGGGAGCACCGGGGCTAAGATCACTGCATCCTCCCACCCACCAGTGTGATCTGAGGAAGTCTGCAGCCCCTCAGGGTCTCCACGGTCATATTTCTAATCTCTAGGGGTGTGTGGGGGGTGGAGAGGCGGGCAGTGACACCTTCATTTCTGCCCTGGAGAAGCCCTCACCCATATACCAAAGGAGGTGTTTCACAATATGTACAATGTGCATCTTTGTGCTGATGAGAAGTGGAAGCAACTAAATGTTCATCCAGAAGGGAGTGGTAAATAAATGGCAGCTGAGAACTAAAACTATCAGTAAACTCTCAGTAAACAATGGATATCACAGCCACGGAGCCATTACATTATGGCCGCCTGGATGGTGAGCCCTCAGAGAACTGCAGGCCGGGTGGAGGATGGACTGCCTCAGGATGGAGACAAAGGGGGTGCCCACTGCCAAGCCCGTATAGCAGTCACCCTCAGAGGTACACCTGAGGAAACTCAGGACGAGAAAACATAGGCCACTGGCCCCCGATAGCTGAGGTACATATCACAGGAACAATTTCAGTGAGCCCAGACTCTTGCACCTTCCCATATATAGAAACATAGAAAAGCACCAAATTCCTTAACTTGAGATAACTGATTTTCCTTTATTAACTGTAATCTTTTGATATTCCACCTACCTGGTCTTTTTTGGTAAAAACTCCTAAATATCCTGGCTCCCTCCACCCCCTCCACCCCCACCACTTGCCTATTCAGGACAGTTTCCTCAGAGTTATCTGAGATGCTGTCTCCTGGACTTGAAGTCCTCAGAAAGCCCGCCAAGTAAAATGTAGCTCTTGACTTCTAGGTTGTGAATTTTTTTATCCGTCAAAACTATTGTACTAGAAACGTTGTCCAGCAGTTCTTAAAAGCCAAGTGGGCTGACATAGAAAGGTGTCCAGGATGTATTTTTAAGAGAAAAATGAAAATTGCAAGATAATATAGTGTAAATCATGTCTGTAAAAGTACACATTCTCTAAACATATCTATGCACAGGGAAAGGTCCGGAAAGATGTTATTTCAAGTTGATCACAGAGGCTGCCTCTGAGAAGGGAGGGGGCTGAGGGGATGGTCTAAAGGGACTTGAAGTCTACCCATCTGGAGCCCTTGCCCCAGAAAGCCTGTCTCAGATCCTGCCGGGATGGAATTCCTAACCCCAGGACCAAGGCCATGCTGCACTGCTGGTATCTTGGGTGGGAATTCTCACTGGCTCTTTGTGAACAACCACTGATGGTAAAATTGTTCCAAACAGCCTTTATTAACTCCCACCAAGGGCCAGGCATCCTACCCTCCCACAACAGGATGGGTATCAGAGTCAGGCATGGCCTGCCAAGAAAGGCGGCAGGCCTGAGACTCCCCTCTTGCTTGTAAGCCGGCGGTCAGCCTGCCAGAGCCACGAATAACGGTAGAAGACTTCTGGGACAGAGACAATAGACCTGTTAGCTCAGAGCCCCAAGTTCATGTTGGTTCCCTTTGCCCCCTTGTCTCGCGGCCCAAGTGGGCGGCAGGACCAGGGGAACTCTGTGCCCACAAACGGCTGGTGTCACAGCTAAGGAATCCTGAGATTAGGAGACCCCTAGCCTCATAAAGCGGCTTCTAGCGGATCTTTGCCTTGGAGGGAGACATTGTTTTCATTGTCCTGGAAAGCAAACAAATCTGCCCTCTGCCAGAGGGAGCTGGTATCTTTATCTGCCAAGGCTGTTTGCTAAACAGACGCCCTTGGAAAGATAGTCCAGAACAAAAGGTGTCACAAGAATCCAGAAATTCCAGAGGCCTCTGGAGAACTGTCTCCTAACACTGACAACCTGAGATGAGGCCCCGAGAGGCTGAGTCCCTTCCCCAGGGTCACACAGTGACAACACAGCAGAGCTGGGGTTATCCCAGGTAATCTGGCTCCTAAACCCTTGCTTTTTTCTCTCTTCCTCCAAAACGGGCTGCTGGGCCAGCCTGGGAACCAAAAAAGCCCTGACAACATTACTTGAGAGGGAAAATCCACTTCGAGTTCCCAACAGCTACCTATAGATGAATCTCAGAAACAGAGTCTGTCTGTGGCCTGGGACCGAGCGCTGCCCACACATTGTTCTTGACCTGACTCCCCACAGGGGATGAGAAAATTTCTCTCTGGCTGCCCCTGGGTGATGTCAGAGAGAAGCTGGAAATAAAAAACCAGCTTCTGGAGACAGGATAAATGCTCTTTTCTTTTGCAGAAGGAAAATAGTGTCATGCCGTTCCATATTTATTTAAAGTGAAATTTATTTATGGAGCAGAAGGAGTTGGTGTTGGCTTTCAGCGCCCAACCAGGAAATGGTCTGGGCTTGTTTTCGTCTCCTCCAGCACCCTGTCCCCCAGTGACCTAATCTGGATCCTAGCCGTGCTTCTCAGGCCCGCCCTGACCCACCTTCTCATCTCCAGAGCCACTCCTCTCCCTGGGAGGATGCATAGAGAGATGCTTACTGTCCTCATCTGTAAAATAGGGACACACGTCTGCCCCACATCTCCCTCATCAATACAAAGCAACTAATAGGAACAGGAACAGTAATAATAATAGCTTCTAATTTGATGAGCTGATAATAAATACATGCATCGGTGAGGTTTTAGGATTCTTCTTTACAGATAGGGAAACTGGGGTCAGGGACAGGGCAAAACTGACCACTGTCACATAGACACTCTTAAAGAATGTCTGCCTCCTGTCCCCTTGCCCCTCCCAAATTCCTCCTGGCTACTGAGGAAGACATCTCCAACATCTGTTCCTTTGAGCTCTGTCTGAAGTTGCTCAAGGTTTATGTACTCAGAGGCTTGGGCAGGGCTGAAGCGAGGAGCTTGTCCTACAAACCAGTTCTCTTCCCCAGGAGCTAGTTTCTATGCAGCCTTTTAACTTTGTTTAAACCTCATGGCAGAGCTTTATCTCCACTTGCAGGTGCGGAAACTGAGGTTCTGAGAGCCAGACCTCGTGGTTGGTGGGGATCAGGACAGAGCCCCACTCTGTAGGCCTGACTTCTTGTCCCCACACTGAAGTCCCGAACCAGCAGGTTACGATACAGCCTCAGTTTTTCCCTCCACAGCATGGGGGCAGTTTCTCCCTCTGGTTCCTTGCCATTTGAGATCCTAAGGAGTTTTCTACGTTCCCTTCAGATGAACTCTGTGCTAAGAGTTTGGAAAGATGCAGAGAGATCCATGACACGTCAGAAGGGAGCCACAGTAGGGCCAGACAAAGTCTGAGTCCCCTGCCTTTAAGCAGCAGTCAGTAACCCACACCACATGACCTAGGCCTCTGCAGGGAGGTGATGGTGGGGGGTGGGCCCTGTCTCAGGGAGGGGGTTGAGGGAGCAGTTCCAGTTAAGTCCTCAAGAAGCTCCTATGACAGACAGGGAAATTACAGGGTGAGGTGGTGGTGGTGGCGAGGCCGGGGTGGGGCTGGAGGACAGAAGAACAGGGAAGAGCAGGCCTGATGCCCACACTTTCCTGCCCAGAGGTGGCTGGCAGCCGTGGAGATGGACACATGCAACCAGGTGTGTCTCAGGGCGCCCACCGCAGGAAAATTCCACCAGAAGTGAGGCTGGCAGGCAAGCAGTGGGGATGACCCAGGAGCTACCCCTCCCACCTCCCCCCTTTACGGCAGGGTGAGATCTATTGTCCTGCTGACCTGCTAACTAAAAAAATGTTGCTGCCACCCAGTTCCACAAGAATTAAGTCATTAGTCACTGCAGTTGCTGACCTTCAACACGCCCAGGAGTTCAGAACAGAGATCAGGACAAGGTACTCTGTGCTCTGGGAAAACCAACTAAACAGGCCCTCAGACAGGCTAAGTATTTCCATGAGAAATGTTTGTTCAGATGCAGATTCTTGTATCTTCCTATACTTAGAAAAGCGCTGAAAGCACTGACACCTCTGCTCTGTATGACCAGCAGCAACTTCTACTGAGATATGTGCTTGCTCACATGTACCCCCCTTCATCAAAATCACATTTATGCCTCCCCGACCTGTTCGGAGCAGTTCCTCACGCTCCTGAGTAGTCCTCAGTAAGTTATCCAATAAAGCTGAAACTCGCAGCTCTTGCATTGTGCATATTTAGTTCTACTTGGAACTCTTTCTGCCCCCTCAACCTTCGGGTCTCAGTTTAAACTCTCTTTCTTAGGAACGCTGCCCACACCCCACCCCCCACCGCAAATCTACTTGAGAGGAGCAGTCTCCTCTCCAGCTAGCTGGGTGTTCATGCCCAGGACTGCTGGTTGTCCACTTTATTTCAGATTCACTGTCACGTGTGGGCCCCCTCAGAGTCTAGGCCTTGCCTGGTTTGGTTTCACCGCTGCGGCCCAGTGCCCACCTCGGGCTGAGGTATAGCAGGTGCTTGGTCTCTATGAAGAGGGCCCAGAACCAGCACCAGGATGCACTTGTTCATTCAGCTGCATAAGAGGAGGGTGAGAAAGCAGATCTCTAAGGCAGAATGGGGCCCAGGCTTTAGGGACTCAATACCTTTCCCCAGAGCCCTCAATGCCAGCCAAACTGACCCCAACCCTGTAGCCTCCACCCTCACTCAGTCAGAGTGGAGGATGATATTCCTTGAGGGGAAAAGATTCAGGTGACAAATAACTCTTTCCACCTGGCCACATGGTGGGAAGGTAGCTCACCCTGTCGCCAGTTGGGGGGACCCTCAGAATTCTGCATGGAAACTTGGGGTTCCTGCAAGGAGGAGGGGCTGCCATCTAGTGACCCAGAAGCATAGGCAGAGCTCTCAGGAGAGCTTGCCCTGTGTCTCCAAAAGTTTGGGATACTAGAGAGCACAGAAGCAGGTTTGGGAAGGCAGGAGCCTGGGCAGCTGCCCCAGCGGGTACTGAAGGATATGTATATTAGAGACAGGGCCTGGTCCTACAAGAAAATGCAGGGCCCTTGTTCAGAGCTTACTAAGCAAGGTTACCGTCAACAGTGGTGAGTCATGTTGACCACACACTTTGATATGATGTGATGAGAAAGGCACATCTTTCAGGATCACCTGACTCCCTGAGGGACTGCCTCCCCAGAGGCATCTATGGAGCAGGAACCAAGAAGAGAAGAGCAGTGGCCAAAAAAGTTTTAAAAGATGCTCAGAGGTCAGAAAAATATAAATGAAAGCCACAGTGAAATACTGGTTTTCATTGTGCAAATAGGCAACAATTTCAAACATCAAACAGCAACAGCCAGGGGCACTGAGGGTGCCTGGGAAGCCAGCTGTGCTCTGCTGTGAGCACACTGCATCACTCTTTGGGAAAATAACCTGACACTTTCTTCTAAAACACAAAATACATGTACTATAGCCTCACAGCCCCAACACTGACAGGTTTCCTAGGGGAATAGAAGCACCCACCAAAAGGATATATAAAAAGAGGTGGTTTTGTGATACAATTTGAAATAGTGGAGGAAAAAAAACTCGAAACAACATAAGTATCTGAAGAGCCATTTCTCAATAAAAGAAATGATTGAATGAACACAGTAGATTCCTCCTGTTGCATAGTCTGCAATTTTTTTTTTAAAGTAGATTAGACACAGCTCCATTGTCTGGAAGACTGTGCACATCCTGTGAAATTTAGAAAGTGTGTTGCCGAGTTGGGACACTACGGGAACCGCAGGTGCAAAACTGCCCCACACTTTGCAGGACATTCAGCATCCCTTTTCCCTTCACGTCACACCAACCCTGCCTCCTCATTGTCAAAAAAAAAAGTGCCTTAACATGTTTCTAAATATTTCATGCTAAAAACCACTGGGATAGTGAGGCCTGAGGTGGGGTTTTGGTGGGTTTTTTTTTTTTTTTTTAGCAAATATTAGTAAGATCCTAGTTGTACAGAACTTTTCACGTGCTTGTACAGACATGAGGAGGGTGAAAGGGTCCCCAGGGCTGATACGGGAATGGGGAGGGAGAGGATCTCTATGCCTGGTTCCATCTTTGTATGGATTCACCAGGTAAATGAGTGCATGTCACTCTTATAATTACCAAAATTAACTAAGAGGAAGACCTTTTAAAAGAAAAATAATGAAAAAATAACAAGAACAAAAATAAAATGGAAGGAAAACAGGAAGGAAGAAGGGGAGGGAGGGAGGGAAGAGGGAAGGGAGGAAGGAAGACAGACTGCTTTGGAGACCAAAGTCCCACCCCCTAGCACATAGCGCCCCCTTACCCCGCCAGAGCAGCAGCATCGGAGTGTGGACAGGGAATGCTGCCGTTGCCCCAGTTCTACAAGGATCAAGCCACTAGCCACTGCAGCTTCCCACTGACAGTGCACCCGGAGGGAAATTTAGGATGGAGAAAAACAGGAAAAATCCTGTGCTTTGGATACTGGCTCTAGATGGTTAAGATGGGTATCTAGGGAACAATTTCAATGAGCCCAGATTCCTATAATAATTAACTGTAGATAACTGTTTTTTGTGATTAGCTGTAATCTTTTGATGTTCAGTTGTGGTTTCTTCCTGACTCCTCCCTTATCTCTTCAGAGCAGCTCCTCAGAGCCACTGAGAGGCTGTCTCTGCATGCTATAGTCCTCAGTAAGATCTCCAAATAAAACTGAATTTTTAACTTTCAATTTGGGTTAGAGTTTTTTCCTCCAGTAAACAGGGGTGACCTGGTGGCAGCACCTGCCGGCCACCTCCCTGGCCACACAGCACTGGCAACCTCCCTCCAGTCCTGCGACCACCCTCTACTCTCCACAAAGGCACCTTTCTCTGCTGCCTGTTTTCGTTGGGCCTTACCCACCTCCAAGGGCAGGCTCTGGCTGCTTCTGGTGGTACCAGGATAGGCCCTTGCCCGCTGCTGAAGGCTCCCTTTATGGACATAAAGATTTGTCAGCCGGTGCACCCAGGCTCTTGGAAGGCAGCTGTTTCCACCTTCCTGCCACATTCCCATCCCACTTCCTGGGACCCCCGCTCCAGGACGGAACATACAGCTCCTGTTCTTCCTCATCCCACGACATAAATTACTGCTCCTCCAGCTAGGTAGCAAGGTCAGGCCCCCCACAGCCTGCATCACAGGCGTCCTTGACACCCTGCTGGCTAGAAAACATTCCCAGCACCTACCCTTCACTCAGTACTCTCCCTTCAGGCCTGGGTGAGGCCAAGCCAGGAGCCCCTGGCTGCACCCCAAGGCTACAGCAAGGGGTGGTTCCAACTCGTGTATTTCTCATTTTTAAAACATTGTATACATTTAAACATGTCCTGTCTTGTTCCAAAAATACAAAACAGCCACAAGGATACATAAGATGCAGCCATCATAAACTAAAAACCAGGAGAAGATGCTTAAAAAAATCTTTTTGGTTGGCAAAGTAATGTCTCTGCTTTTTAATATGCTGTCTAGGTTGGTCATAACTTTTCTCCCAAGGAGTAAGCATCTTAATTTCATGGCTGCAGTTACCATCTGCAGTGATTTTGGAGCCCCTCAAAAATAAAGTTTGCCACTGTTTCCACTGTTTCTCCATCTATTTGCCATGAAGTGATGGGACCAGATGCCATGATCTTTCTTTTCTGAATGTTGAGTTTTAAGTCAACTTTTTCACTCTTCTCTTACACTTTCATCAAGAGGCTCTTTAGTTCTTCTTTGCTTTCTGCCATAAAGGTGGTATCATCTGCATATCTGAGGTTATTGATATTTCTCATGGCAATCTTGATTCCAGCTTGTGCTTCTTCCAGCCCAGCGTTTCTCATGATGTACTCTGCATATAAGTTAAATAAGCAGGGTGACAATATACAGCCTTGCTGTACTCCTTTTCCTATTTGGAACCAGTCTGTTGTTCCGTGTCCGGTTCTAACTGTTGCTTCCTGACCTGCATACAGATTTCTCAGGAGGTAGGTCAGGTGGTCTGGCATTCCCATCTCCTTCAGAATTTTCCACAGTTTACAATTGCCAGGGTCATATATACAGAAAGAAAGAAATGGCAACCCACTCAGGTATTCTTGCCTGGAAAATCCCATGGACAGAGGAGCCTGGTGGCTACAGTCCATGGGGTCGCAAAGAGTCGGGGTCGCAAAGAGTCAGAGACGACTGAGTGACTAACACTTTCATTTTCATATATACAGAAGTTTGCAATCATCTATTCTGATGTACTTAATTCAATTGTACAAACAATGCAGAATTTTCCTTGCAAGAGAAGTGTATTATATATGAGCAAAAACAACAAAAATAATCCCAGTCCCTGAAATCAGAACCCATAGCTGGTGTTGGCAGTGGGAGCAGGAATATCCTGTATGGTTTGCTGTGTGTATGTGTCAATTTTTTTTTAACTTAATTGATGTATTTATAATAAGAAAAAGCTGTCGAATTGGCTCTTCCTTTCTTTTTCCTGTAGTAATATCTTTACTACTTTTTAACTTGTGTTGTCTGCCAAAGGAGTAGGTATCACTAAGAGACAAGAAATAGCAGGCATCAAAAATAAAGAGAAAAAGATGCAAAGTTTTAAATGGAGTGAACTCTGATCATCAACTTAATCCCAGTTCTCTACTTTGCACCCAACCCCCTCCACCCACCCTCCTCTACCCACCACCTCAGACTTAAAAAAAATCTTGGATTTCAGCCCCTGGACGTCTCCCAGTCCTGGCTAATGCAATGGCCAGCGCGCCATCTGGTGGCTTCTCGCAGAAGTGCATGGGCCGTGTTCTTTTCCGAACTCTTAAGCCCAATTGTAGCTTCCAAGCTTCCACTGGTGGGTCACAAACTGATGCTCCACAGGCCAAATCTGACATACAGATGTACTGTCTATAAATATACAGGTGTATGGATCATAATGCTTTCACAGGCTTTGAATATTTTGTCCACATTTAAAAATCCAGATATTTTCCCTACGAAGTCTGACCTATAACTTCCTTTGAAAACCAGACCTGAGGATGCCTGGGGCTGAGGTCTGTGCTCCCCAGTCACCTGTCTGGCCTCTGCTGTGGCCACTTTGGTTTGTGTTAGTTTGTTGTACACAGGATTCCCCAGCGTGTGTTGAATAGTGTCTCCCAAAGACTCATGTCCACCCGGAACTTCAGAACGTGATCTTATCTGAAAAACAGGGTCTTGGTGGATGCAATGAGTTAAGGATCTTGAGATGACCCTAAATCCAATGACTGGTGTCTTTGTAAGAAGAAGAGAGAACACTGAGACCATCATGTGAAAATAGATACCTGAGTGATGTGTCTACAAGTTGGGGAAGTGCCAGGGATGGCTGGCAACCACCAGAAGCCAGGAGAGAGGCATGGAAATTCATCTCCCTCACAGCCTCCAGAAGTAACAACCCCACCGATGTAATTTCGGGGTTTTGACCTCCAGAACTGTGGGAAAATAAATCTCTGTTGCTTAAAGCTACCCAGTTTGTAGTAATTTGTTATAGTGGTCCTAGTAAACTAATACACAGTACCCAAGAGGTCCTGTTACAACAACCCCCAAACAGACCTCTGCTCTAAAGTCTATAGAATGGACCCCCCTGGTGGCCCAGTGGCTAAGACGCCACACTCCCAATGCAGGAGGTCTGGGTTCAATCCCTGGTCAGGGAACTAGATCTCACATGCCACAACTAAGAGTTCGCATGCCACAGGTTAAAAAAGAAAAAAGAGAACCTTTATGCCACAACTAAGAATCTGGAGCAGCCACATAGATACATATCGATCGATCGACAGATAGATAAATAAAGGCTACAGGGACAAGGAGCTTACTACCTCCCACTTGTGTGATGAAGTAATTGTGATGGACTAATTGTTGGAAACTCTTCCTGCTAAACCAATACATAATACAAACTACATAAAATCATATAGAGTCTATAAAAGTCTATAAAACACATAAAATCTTTATGGAGTCTATAAAGAGTGAGGGAAACCACTCTTAAAAAGAAGCAAATCCCTACTGGTTATGGGCTCTGGGGTTTCATGGAGGAGGCAGCACTTGAATTGGGCCTTAAATGATGGGCATGATCAAAACAAGCAGAAACAGTGGTGGTGACCTATGTTCCAGATGACCGAGCAGTGGATGACCCAGAAGTAGGAAAGTGTGGGCTATGCGTATATAGACTGATTGACTGATTCATTCATTCATTCCTTCTAGGAATATTTATCTCCTGAGCAGTGGGCAGTGAGCTTAGTTGGAAGGGAAGTGTGTATCTGGGTGGGGTAAGTAAGTTGGAATTAAGTGTGAAGCATATAAATTTTTAAAAGCCCTGGTCTCCCAAGCAAGCTAAGTAAAATATGTGATATTTATCTACATCCTTGGGTATTTCTTCAGGCTGAACTAATCACCATTTGTATAGAGGACTGTTAGTTTGTATCTTTCCAAGATGCTTGCCTGTGTCCCTTCCCCTGGTCACAGCCCATGTCCTGGCCACAAGGGTGGACGTAGGGTCCAGGCTGGCCATTCACAGCACCCCACCCACCTGGCAGCAGTGATGGGCCCAGTCGTCCTTCCCTGAGACTGCTGTGTGGACTCTGGGAGCAAGCAGCTCTCTCTCTGCTTGAGCTGTCAAGTTCTCTGCCACACGGAGAACATTCCAACAGGAGTCAGAGTGTATGAGGCCGACAGGTGAAAAGAAACAGTAAAGTATTAATGAGAGTCGGGCAGCACCAGGGAGAGTCTTCAGGGCACTGACCTCACAGTTGCCATCACAGAGGCCCTGGTTCCTAGACTTTATCCTTCACTTCCAAGAACTGCCCCAATATCTTCCTCTTTTATGAGGGCCAGTAAATTCTCTGCCTAGGCTAGTCTGGGTTGAGTTTCTGCACCAAAGAGTCCTGGCTGATATGGTCCTGTTTCCACACTCTCCCATCCCCACTAGCCAAGCAGCCAATGAGAGAAAGGAGCATGGTTCCCATCCAGCCTGGCAGCCCTCCCTCCAGTTGAGAGAGGTCACCTGAACACTTTCTGATGAGCATGTGAGTACTTGGTGCTATTAGGGTGACACTAAAAAAGCAAAGGAGTGTGACTGCAAGTAAAACCCAAGCACAATGCAAATAAGATAATGAATGAAAGCCTCTCTGTTTTCTACCCCAAAGGACACCCATTTCCATTCTTAGAGAGTCATTCCTTTGGGCTAGGGCTTCTTTTGAAATATAAGCTGGGAGGGTAGTTCAGGAGGCAGTAAGGAGGCCAGTTTGCCAAAAATTTTATATACCTGAATGCACCAAATTCACTAGATTTAAAAAAAATTATAGAAGCTTCTTTTAACTAAATATAAATTTTTCAGCACTGCCTATAGAATGTTGACATTTTGGTTTTCATCATGAAATGACTGTGAAACTTAAGCTTGGCAGCAATTTGCAGAAAGTTTCTACAGGAAAGGGTAAAATTGTTCACATACCTGAAGAGAAGTCAGTGGTGATAAACTGCACCAGGAGTGGTGATTTTTTAAAGGAAGATGTCAGGCTGAACTGAGACAAGATAATTCATCTAGCCACTCATTTATTTAACATATACATCCTGGTTATCTGCCCTGTGCCAGCCCCAGGACTCAAGGAAACACATGTGACAAGACTTGATCCACGCCCTCAAGAACCTCCAGCAGGGGAAAATCCAGGGAATTAAGGAAATGCGGCCCAGTGATCTTAGGACAGACTGTGGGCCAATGAGGGACAGAGCAGAATGGAGGTGGGAAGGAGACATGATGTTTAAGCTGGGTTTTGAAGAATGTGTAGGAGTTTACCATGTAAAGGAGGAGAGTGGAGACAATTTTTCAGGAAGGAAGTACAGACTAAACTAAGACTCTGAGGCACAGGAGGTAGAGAGGAAGAAGAAGAGGAGGAACAAAAGGACTGTGGGGGTCAAATAATCAGGCCTCTAAAAGTCAGTCAAAATGAATTTGACTTTCACTCTGTGGGTACTAGGAAGTTACTGAGGGTATTATGTAGAGGAAACAAATCCTGCCTCCATGGCAGCTGTGACCAAGATGGACCAAGAGTCCTAGAAAGGAAGGGGCTGGAAGGCCAGTTTGGAGGCTGCTGTAGTTGTCCAAGCAACCGATGAATCAGGCTAAGTTAGAATTTATTCATTCAACGTATACTCATTGATCACCACCTGATTAGAGACAGGCACAGATCAGGTGATCAGTGCTGGGGATTCAGCAGTGCGTAGAACCTGGGTGATCAAAGGGGAGGAAAGCATTCCAGCCAGAGAGGACAGAGGGTGGGGGCCCTAAGGTGGGAAAGATTTGGGTTCTTTTCATGCAGGGAAGGAAGAACCGTGTGGCTAGAGACTGAGACGCTGTGAGAGGCTAATACTGAGGCCAGTATTGCCATGTGTTGCTCATCTACATTTATCTCTGCCCTTCAAGGACCAGTGTAAATGCTACCTCCACCCGGAAGCCTCCCCTGAACACTGATTCAGTTCTCCCTCTCAGCTCCCAGCTACTGTTAACAGGATGACCACTGGAGCAGTTTCTGTCCCAGAGTAAGTAAACCATAAACTTCTTTTGAATAAATGACTATTAGAAATAGGAGGCAAAAGAGTGGTGTGAGAGAGATAGTGAGGGGCAGTGGGTGGTCACAGAAAAGTGGGAAAGCTGATGGCTTGAGGGGAGCAACGTCAACCTGGGTAATAGTCTGAACAGTGTTTTTCAGACTTCAGGTCATAACAAAATTTAGTGAGCACACGAAAAGCATTTAAAAAAAAAAAAAACTAAAGTTAAAATATTAGAATGCAGCGTGTGGGAAGGGTTCGTATTGTTTCATGAAGGCCTATTCTGATTACACGCACACAGCCCAGTGTAAAATCTACTTCTTCCTGTGGTCAGGGCAAAAGAGTTTGAGGCCCTCGGAATTCAGATATAGATTTGGCTCTTTTATCAGAGGGCTTTCCAGGTGGCGCTAGTGGGGAAGAACCCACCTACCAACGCAGGAGGCATAAAAGACCCAGGTTCAATCCTTGGGTCAGGACGATCCTCTGAAAGAGGAAACGGCAGCCCACTCCAGTATTGCCTTGGAAATCCCATAGACAGAGGAGCCTAGCTGGCTACAGTTTGTGGGGTCTCAAAGAGCTGGGTACACTTGTATCGGAGACTAAAAATAACAATGACTTAAACAAAATAAACACTTACGTTTCTCTCTACTGGCTGGAATGGTAACTCTGGGGTGACTGGGGGCCCAGGCTCCTTCCCCTGGTTGTGTCACTTCAGATGAAGCAGCTGTGTCTGTATTCCCAGCGGTGGGAAGAGGCAGAAGGAGTTGGGGTGGGGAGGATATGGCAGCTTCTCCTGAAGACCACCACCAGGAAGCGGTATCTGTCACTTCTGCTCGTGTGAAGCTGCAAGGGAGGCTGGGAGGTGTGGCCCTTGTCTGGGTGGCCAGGGGCCCTGCCGTAAACAGGGGGTTCTGTAACTCTAGGAGGGGACCGTAGATGTGGGCTCGTCCTGCAGCCTCTGCCCCAGCCTGTGTTTGAGGAACTGCTAGGGATCCCGCTGGCTTTGGGACCTGTTGTTGCCTGGGCACAGGCCCTGCAGGCCAGGCCCTCCTCCCCTGGGGGGCAAAGCCTCCTCCCATCCCACTCCACACCTCTTCTCTCTGGACTCCGAGGCCCTCAGAGCTCCCCACGCTCTTTGGACTCTATGAGGGGTGAAGGAGACAGGGCCTGGTGTGGAGCAAGCTCTCTGATCCAAGCCATCTGCAAGTGTTTCCCTCCGTCCACTCTTCTCCTCACTGAACTGGATTGACTGTCACAGGCCCCAGGGGTCCCAACACCCACCCATCTCTGTGCACTCTGCATCTCTCATGCAGCCTTGTGAGCTTTGTCACCTGTGCCTCTGCCTCACCTCTATAAAGGGGGACTAATGAGAGGACTTGTCACAGACCTCAGCCATGTAATGCTTGCGTGAAATCACGCAGGTGAAGCCTCTGACACGGCTGGGCCTGAGGTCAATGTCTGCCCCAGCCACGCGCAGGGGAACTGTGTCAGCGAGGAGACCTCCTCGGGCCCCCTCCCTGTCACGTGGCAGTGTGCTCAGGCTGAAGGGGACAGTGCATGTCTCTCTCCCCCTGTCCCCTCAACTGTAGGAAGCACCCTGCTCCCCTCTGGCCCCAGCCTCCCGACCTCCAGTCGTCACCGACAGAAGCACTCTGTCCTTTGGTCCTTTGAGCCTCCAGAAAGATGGCTCCCAGGGCTCACAGCCCTTTTCCAGCATTCTTTCTAAAGCACAGTTAATTTTGCTTTGCAAATGTGTGAGCCCTTGGGGTTAATTAGAAGAAGTGTGGAATGTGAGAGGGAGAGCAAGAAAATTCTGAGCCTGTCAGGACTCCTGCCTTTGCACTCTGGCACAGAATCACAAAACTGGGTAGTCTAGTCCCACCCCTTCAGTCTCACAGCTGGAAAAACTGGGGCTCGTGGGGAGGTGCCAACCCACGTTAGGAGACCAGACCAGGCAAATCCCAGGTGGCCTCACTTTCGTGCTCTTCCCCAGCACTCACGCTCCTGTCCGTGTTTGCCGTGACTTGTTTATGACAATGTGGGTTCTCTGCGGTATTTGCCCTCTCATTGCAGGATCGCCCAGCAGTGGCAGCAGAACGTGGAGCCTCACACTGGAGTCAGCCAGGCCAGGCTGACATCACGGACGCAGGTGTGAACCAAGGTCACCTCCTGGAGGCGAAGTTGTTTCCTGCGTGAACGGGAGTGGGTAGGTAATAATGCCTGTCTCTTGGGGTTGTTGGGAAGATTAAGCAACATCATGCAATAAGCACGTGGGAGGCTGATGGGAAGAGAGAAACACGTGTGTTTTCCTCCTTTCCCTCACCTGTGTTCCTCAAAAATAAATTTTTTAAAAATTATTTTTTAAGTTAGGGGGTGTTTTGTTGTTGTTGTTTTGTGTTTGGTGTCTTATTTGTTCTTGGTCAAAATGACCCCCTCTTCAAGCTCACTCTATCCAAAATGGATGAGACCAGCCAAAGGCATGGGGCCCACAGGGCAGGTGGTGGGGAGGCTGGTTCTCTATGGCTTTGTGTGTGACTTTCTTTTTTCTTTTAGATTTGTTCTCAGGTCCTGGCTACTCACCTGAGAGCAGTAAATGCACAGTCCTTGTCTCCAGGGGCTAAATCCCGTGGAAAAGCAAGCTATCAGACCAGGGTGGCGCCTATAGTGCAGGGAGCGGGTGGGGCGACCAGGGCAGAGGGGCCATGTCCAGGAGCAGCAGTGGCAGCGGGCATCCCAGTCACTCGCTTACTGCGTCAGCTCTTGGGCCTGCGCTGGGCGATGCTCTCTGTCCACCGCCCTGGGAACTCAGGATGCCAGGCTATGATGACAAGGGATGAATTTTTCCAGAAGCCTGGGCCCTGCCTAACCTCTGCCTCCCCATTGCCTGAACAAATGCTGATTATGAAGTGAAAACACCATCTCCCTGAAGGCTAAGGATACTCCCTAAGGGGTGGACACAGGCACCTATGGCAGACTACAGGCTCCTCGATGATCCAATACCCAGGCCCAGCTTGGTGACTGACATTAGATGACACAATAAAACGGAAGACCTCCTGCCAGGGGACTGCTGGACCTCACACTGTCCCCACCCAGAGACAAGGGCCCAGTCCTGGCTCCTCACAGGCTTCTTCCTGCCCTGCCTCTTACACATCCTGCCCTCACCTAAGGGACATGCCCGGCTCCCATCTAGTCTGGATGCCACATCTGGCTGCACATCAGCATTACCTAGTGACGGCCCACACGCAGAACCATGAAATCAGAATCTCTGTGGGTGGGGCTGGGGGCCCGTACTCCCTCAAGTGATTCTAATATGCGGCCAGGGTTGAACCACTAGGTAGCTCCTCCCCATGTAGAGGGCCTAGCTGAAGTCCCATTCCTCCAGGAAGCCTTCCTGGCTTATCCCTGTGCAGGTGACCATCCTCCTCTGGGAGCCTAGGGGCCATACAAGGAGCAGTCACTGGACACTGACTACAGCCTGCTTTGTGGGAGGTAGTAATTAGGAAGCAGAATCAAGGCTTTGCCTCACACTAGCTGCATATCCTTAGTCAGGTTACCAAACTTCTGAGACTGTTTCCTCACCTTCAAAATAGGCATTAATACAGTACCTACTTCACGAGCTGATATAAGATGCTTCCACTGACCCAATCCAACCTCAAGGACCCCCACAACTCTCCATGGTACCCCTACTTCCAAAACTACAGGTCCCCACAGACCCAGAGAATGAACCAGTTTCCAGGGATCTCCATCTTCATCTCCAACCTACTTTCTCCAGCATCCTGCATGCTGGGAGCAGCTTCTGGGCAAGTCACATCCATCTTTACACTTCCTTCCAGGAAGACTTCTGAGCCTCCAAGTCTGACCTTGTAGGTGACAGTGAGAAGTATCAGAGAGCAGAAAACCAGCACACACAGCCTCCCCCTACCCAGGAGGTAGTTTCTCTTCCTTAAGGTCTATTCCAGCCAGATGGGCAAAGTCTGCTCTATGGGCTGGCACAGGAGGCATAGCTAGACATTTATGCAGGGTCTTCACTGTTGAAAAAGCACTTCTATGTGATTCTTGTGAGATGACTTCTCCACCTCTGCAGATGACTTGACCAAGGTCATGGTTAGCAAGTTCTAGGGCTAGAGCTGGGAGTATCAAGAAATCAGGAACAATAGAAATATTAAAAAACAGAGAAATGATTAAATTCATTAGAGTACATACATATTGTAGAATACTATGCAACTACTAAAGTCATGTTCGGGTGGGGGAGAGGGATAAATTAGGAGTTTCAGATTAAAATATACATACTACTATAAATAGATAACAAGAACCTATGTATAGCACAGGGAACTACACTCAATATCTTGTAATAACCTATAATGGAAAAGAATCTAAAAAAGAATATATATACTCTTTACTGAATCACTTTGCTGTATATCTGAAAATAACCAACATTGTAAATCAACTATATTTCAATAAAATTTTTAAAAAAATTTTTAAAAAGGCATGTCTTCAAATAATTTTAATGACATAGGAAAAGGTTCAAATAGGCTAAATTTTAAAAAGCAGAATATAGAGTTTGATCTATGCTTTGTGATATAGATGTATTTATTGGCCTATCTACAAATATATATAGCACATATGTTTATAATAATACCAAAAATGTTTCTAAGTTGCTTCTGGTCCTCCCTCAGTAAATCAGGCCCCTCCTTGCAGCCCCATTCTCATGGAGGTCTAACATATGAAATTGAATAAGAGAAGCCTGCTAACCACAAGCCTGAACTCTGGGAACTTGTTTTGTAAAAAATAACACCGAGGGAGAGAATAATCAGAGTAGTGCCAGTAGGTGGTGTTTATAAAGTTTTTATTTTCAGTTTTCTTAAAAATAACATTTGATTTCCTTTATGCATGTGTGAAGTGTACTTGCTTTCTTAGGCTGAGTTAATAGGCAGATAAAGACAACACGAGGCAGGGTCCCCAAGTAGAGGTGGGGGAGGTTGTGAAAGGGAGGCGGGACACAGGGGCGAGGGAGAGGGTGGGTGACCCACGGGACGCTTGAGTGCCCATCAATGCACAGACACGGTCTAACACTTTGTTTTTTGATTTTTTTTTAAAGACATCTAAAATTACTGAGAGATACAGTTTCAGCACTTAAATATACAGACGGAAATCCAAGCACTTGAACACAATTCTTAACTCTAAGCTCAGTTATTGCACATAACACAGTTTAAGTAGGCTTCAGGCTATAAAGCAATTTGCTCTGCTTGGGACTTCCTTGGATGTCTCGAGTCTCCCTTTGCACCCCCAGTGTCTCTTCCCTTTGATCCCTGCCAGTCCACAGCCTCATGATGACACCAGGGGTCAGTGGATTAGCCATTCATTCTCCCCAAGGGCTGAGGGTGAGGCTTTGGTGAAATGGTGGGTCCCCAGGTTGATTCCCATGGACCCCCCCCCCACCCACTCTGGTGAAGCTGAAAGCACATGGAGCTCATGAGAGGTGAGTGGGTGGCCTGCCCAGGTGGAGTGGCATGAGGATGGAAGTGTGATCACTGGCCACATGTGGTCACAGCCCCGGGGGAACAATGAGGGGCAATCACGCCCCCCTCATGCTCTCATTGGCTGTGCTTCCCTCCTCCTCCTTCCTGAGCTCCCACACCTCCTTCCTCATCACCCTGAACCCTCTCTGAGTGGTCTCTCAAGGCACATTTGTTTGTTCTGACTCCAACCTGTCCTATTTAGACGTGACTGTCTCTCCCAGCGCCCAGAGGTAAGGAGACTGGGGTGGCCAAGGGCGGCTCCAGAGCCAGGCCAGAAATTTCTTTGAAAATTTGGTCAAGCTCTTTTCAACACAACTCAAATTCCACTGCCTGCCCAAGCCAGAGGAGTGGGGACATTACAGAGAGAGGACACAGAGAAGAAGGATGCAGAAGAGGCCGGATGGCAGACAGCTTGATCAAGGGCACACATCCAAGGAGTGAGGAAGGACAACCCTGCAACCTTGCTCACAAGGAAACCTGCGCCTTGTCTGACAGGAAATAACCTGAAGGCCTTCAGCCCACTGGGCTCAAGCCGCTTGGTCTAACTTTGGGGGGGCCTCGGTCCCAGAAAGTGGGGTGAAGCAGCGTAGGGGCTTCAGACAGGGCAGGGCTGGACCCCTGAGTCCCACCAGGGTCTAGTTCAGCGTCTTTTGCTTTCTTTCTACAACATATTTACAAGGTCATAAAAACGTGCACAGCCAGAAGACCCAGAGACACGGAGAGGTTGCGTGCCCCCAGGAGGGGAGGGCCACTGTGAGAGGAGAGGGGCGCCCCTCACCCACACCAGAACGCCCCAGGATCCTCAACAGCTGTGCCCAGGAGATGGTTCCAGAAGTCTGAGCCAGGGCAGAGGGAGGAAACAGACTCCAATCCTAGTGAGAGCACGAAGTTTCAAGTAGCTGCACTCAGATAGCAGAGGGCTGATGTGGACCGGTGTTTCCCTGAACCGAGCAGGGGACCAGAGGGCGGGCTGGGAGGCCGGGAAGGGGAGAGCGAGAGACGGGTGAGGGGGATCTAGAGCAGCGCGGGACACCTTAACGACCAGAACTGTGCTGCAGAATGAGAAGCAGTTCATGGGGCTAACTGGAGTTTCGTTATCTCCCCTCAAGGGAGGACCTGGAAGATGTGAATCCTAGGGTGGAAGTAAAGAAGCCAGGGAGCCAGGCTGGGAGGCTTGCCCAGGGAACCTCTCCACGTAGACCCCACACCTGCCACCACCCAGCACCCAGGGTGCTCCTCCTCACATGCCAGGCCCCCAGGGATGGTCCCTTCGCACACACACACACACAAAAACACACACACTCACACACACACAGCACTCACCATACACCAAAGGAATCCAGGAAACAAATTCTTTATCAAAGTGTTAGGAAATTTGCTTCAACAGGGAGAACTAGACAGAGTAGGAGAAAAAAAAAAAAAAAAACCATGGGGTACCTGCTCATCCACCCCAGCTCCCACCTGGTAGAGAGATTTGGGGAAGCACTGTGACAGGACCTCAGATTCTGGCTACCCCAGAGCCATCCCCTCTGACTTTTCACAATCCTAAACACTTCAGAGCTTGAGAGGCCCTCCACTATAGCAGCCCTAGGATCCCTCAGAGGGGAGGAGGGAAAAGCCCAGGAGCTGAGAGGACTGGGGCTGAAGTGGCCCAGGGGTGCTTCTCTCGGAGGAGGAGAGATGGGGAAATGTCGTGGTCTCTGAGGGCAGAAGGCTGCAGCTGTCCCCTCCATCACAGGATCTCAGGGACGATGCCTTTTGTTGGTCTGGATGGGAGGGGAGCATTTATTAAGGGGTCAGGGAGGAGGTGGCACACACACTGGCAAGGCTCAGGCTCTTTATCTGCTGCCTGATCTTCAGGTCCCTGGAGTGGGGACCCCAACCAGGGAGATGGGGAAGGTGTGCCTCGGCACAGGGATGGGGGGAGCTCAGCTGCATAACCACCATCCACTGCCTCCACAGAACAGCACAGACCAGGCCCCCACCTGAGAGCTGCAGGAAAGGGCCCGAGCTGTTCTGACATTCAAGGGCGACCCGTCTCTACTCCTAAGAGCTCCACCGGGACCTGCAAAGGCAGCTCCCGCTGGCCCCTCCCCTCCCCTCCCCCACATGGCCCCCCTCACCATCCCAGCAGCCTAAAAAGGCCTTCTCCCCACCTCTCAGCTTTTGCCCCCAGCTTCTTCTCAGCTACCACCGCTCACACTGGCCTGGGTTAGGAGGAGAGTCCAGCAGAGGGAAAGGACTCCCTAAGGTGGGTGGCCCACTCACTTCATCTGAGTCTGAGGAGGGAGAATGTCAGAGCCAAACTGGCCAGCAGACAGCTCCCTGCCCTCCCTCCCCTCTGCAGTGAGGACTCGTCCCACCTGGCCAGGGCCTGACTCCAGAAGGGAGAGGGGGAATGGCACGGGCAGGAGGAGGCTGGGCCGGTTGAGGCAAGGACAGAAAACCAGGACCAGGAACCCCAGGGTGACAGGGCAGCCTGGATGGGGCTGGGGGGCTGGCAAGGGGGCACAGAATCCATTTTGAATCAATTTTCACCTTGCAGGTATATGTGTGAATGTGCGTATCTCAAAACTAACAAATGGGAAGAAAACAACTACAGGAGGCCTTCGGGGCCTTTAGGAGCCCCTCTGCCAGTAGCAGTGTGGATCAAGGACACATTTGTCAGTGCATGCCACACACACACACACACACACACACACACGCACACACACACAGTCATACATCCTGGCTGTACACCCACACAAGCGCCATGCACACTCACACGTCTGGTCCCCCCCACTGGAGCCAGGGTCCTTTAGACTGTATTTTCTGGATCCATTTGTAATCTGCCTGCTTCTGTCCAGGTCTCTGCTGCCGTGTCTCCCCGGCCGTCAGCACCCTGGCCTGCCCCGGCTCCCCGCAGGCCGTCTACCAGATGTAGCCTCCATCGTCCGCCTCGCCCGCCTCGCCTTCCTCCTCCTCTGTCTCCTCGCCTGCTTCCTCCGTCTCCTTCTCCTCCTCATCCTCCCAGCCGACACCGCTCCCGAAGTCCCCTGAGAAGCCCACGATGTCGTCTGTGAGGGGAACCAGCCGAAGGGCACGTTAGGACCCTGCCGGCAGGGAAGCCCACCCAACAAGCAGGGACCCTGGCTGCCAACCCCCAGCTTACCGCAGTCAGGGCTCCCGTGTGTGCGGGTGCTGGTCAGCTCCAGGCCCAGCTGGTCCACGCACCAGCAATCTCCGCTGTTCTGGTCACACTGCATCTTCCGGTAGTAACCATCCTCATCACAGCTCGGAATAAAGATGCCTGCGTGGGGCAGGCCCCCGTCGGGTCAGCACAGGGGCCTCAGGGTGTGGGCTCCTTTGAGAGGCAGCCCCGGAACCTCGGACTCACAGGTGCCCGGGCCCCACCAGAGCCCAGCCAGACCAGGTGCCAACCACTTAACAAGCTCGGACATCCAGGGATGGAAGCCAGCGTTTCTTCCAGTTCAACTGACTAGAAACAAACAGACCAAAAAAGCCTCCCTTTCTAAGCCACCTGCTCAGCTCCTGCTATGGGTCCCATCTGCCTCCATGGCCCCCCAGTCCTGTAGGATGGCCAATCTGACCTCACTGTGCCGGACGCCCTGGATCCTAGGCTGCGCCTGGGCCTGCTAATGCCCAGCTTTTCCTCCTGGCCCTCTGATTCTGATCTGCCCTCAGGGCCACCCACTTTCCTTCAGGTTGCTCCTCAGTTCACTCAATGGACTGCTGAGATCCCCACTCTGGGGCCCCAGTGATAGAGAAGACCGCCCGCTTTGTGGGTGTGACATTCGTAAAAGGACAGGTGCCCAGTGCACATGTTCCAGAAACACAGACCAGAGAGGACCGATCCCACGAGGCAGAGCCTGGCTTCCTGACAGAAGCGGCTCTAGCACCCAGCCCCAAAGGCCACTGGGTTCTCAGTCAGTATGGCTTTGTGGGGAGGTTCTAGTGTGTGGTTTCATGTACGCTGGTGTCACTGCTCAGTTAAATGCCAAGCTGCACTCAGGAGCTATGAGGCCCCATGGGACTTGCCCGTTGGACCTTTGCTCAACCACCATGCTCAGCCAAGAGCATGAGCTCTCTGTTTCCTGAGAACATTTCCTGGCCCTCGGCTGTGCTCCTGGCTGGCTCACTCTCATCCCCTCAGGTCTCCTCTTGAACACCAGCATCCCAGGGAGGCCTTTGCTGACCCCTGGCTGACTTCTGTCCACTGTGCTCTCCCAAATGAACAGGAGCCACAACTGGGCTCTCTTTCTGGTGTGTCAATTTGTGGGTTGCGTTTCCCCAAGTAGCCTGTGTGCTTTATGAGTCCAGGGACCACATCTGTCTTGCCCATCAGTTCTGATCTGTGCTGGGTTCGCTGCTGTCTCTCCAGAGTTGGCACTCAAGTATTTGCTGAGAACATGAGCATCTGCTGTGGTGGGGTCCTCCCTTGAGCTTTGCACACACCCGGCAGCCCATGGGGTTGCAAAGAGTTGGATACAGCTGAGCGACTGAACGGAACTGACTGACTCAACTGAATTGAAAGGAGGGTTCAAGGAACCTTCCATATTTCTACCTATAGCCCCAGCAGGAATGGGCACAAAATTAGTGCTTAAAACACACTGAGGGATTGGTTGGGAGACCTTGCCTCACCACGAGGCTAAACAGGAGGGGAATTTCCCTCTCCTGTCTTCCTAAGCCAGGGCCTCCTCTGAACTCAGCATCTTCCATGACACCCACAGGCTAGAGCCTCTGGGCCTCAGAGGTACCCTGGGACACCTGCCTCCTCACCTGGCTTCTTCTTGGCAGCCTCCTGGATCTGGATGCGCTCCAGCTCTGCCAGGCAGGGAGGCTCTGTAGGGAGAGAAGCAGTTCTGATGGGGGACATCCCGTGGTGCTGATGGGACTCACTGAGCCCCCCTACCCAAGGCTTAGAAACCAGGCAAGGGGTTCTTCAAAATGAAACTACCTGGGCTCTGGCACAGCGCTGTCCACTGTGGGATACACTGATCCCTCTAAGGTCCCCTGAAATGACAGAGGGCCTCTGCCAGGTGAGAACACCCAGGTTCCAGTTGAGAGAGGCTATTCCATGGCTGTGGGATGGGTTGAGGCTCCCCGGGGCCCCTTGAGGGTACTGGGGACTCATGGAATAAGTAAACAGGATTCAGAAGAGGAGGTGGGGTGAATGCACAGATTCTCCAGGGTGAGAGGCCTCCAGGGCAACATAAGGCTGGAGGGAACATTCAATGGAGGCCTGGAAAAAACTGACAGCCAAATCTAACTTGTCTATGACCTTGAGAAGTCCCCTAGCCCTTCCCAGCAGGAGGCCTGCCTGGCTGTAAAATGAGATCAGCTCCCAGCTAAAGGGCTGCTGTACAGAGCAGAGAGCAGGAGCTCCAAAGGCCTGGGAAGTAATAAGTGCTGCCGGAGCCATGCAGAGAGGGTGGAAGGCTGGACAGTTAGGGGCAATGAGACGGATCGAAACATGAGACGCTGGCAGGGGGATCTGTGATGTACATGGTGCTCTGCACCCAGATTTTTCACTTCATCTTCACAATAGTCTCTGAGGTATTGTTATCTCCTCATTCAGTCGCCCAGGGTCCCAAACCAGCTAACAGTGGAGCCCTTGCGGAAGCCCCAGCCTCAGGCCACAGATGCTGCAACACTCCCACCACACGATCACAGTGGGGACCAGGCCAACCACCAGAGGCAGAGCAGGGCTGCCCCACCTCCGGCTGGTCAGCTGATCCCTTGGAACCTCAATTTCCCGATCGATGATGGTTACCACTTGACCTAGGTGGTCTCTAGGTACATGTCCCACTTTGGTTCAGGATATAAAAAGCTGGCAAATGACACTACATCTCTAAGGCTAATGATCACATGCATACCCATATTTGGGGCATATACTATGAGATGGGTTCAAAAGTGGAATCATTGAGGAGCCAACGAAGCTTCAGGACCCCTTAGCCTCTTCCAAGCCCTCTGAGGGGCCCTAGAAATTTTACATTTGTAGTTTTTAATACTCTTCCTCAAAGTAGGCCTCCAAAAGTGCATAAGCTTCAGGACCCATAAGATCCACCCAGGGCCTGCTGAGGAAGGGGGTCCACGTAGTGGCTTCCCTGGGCTCCAAGAGATGAGGTGCTAAAGACTGCAGGAAGCTGGGGAGCTGGCAAGGTTCTGCGTGGTGGGATGTGGCCAAGAGGGAGCCACCCTGACTCCCAGAGAGGGCCTGGAGTGAGGGGCAGAGCCCGCATGGCAGGCAGGGGGCCTGGGGAGGGGGCCCCACTCACTCTCCCTCCAGAAGCAGAAGCACCACTCGGCGGTGGAGACCCGGCCATCCTTGTAGGTGTCGCAGGAGTTGAAGAAGGGGCGGATGCAGACTTCGTACTTGTCCAGGTTGATGGCAGCCAGCTCTGTCTGGTCCAGGAAGAGGTCAGCACTGGTGTCCAGCTTGGAGAACATCCAGCCGATGGAGTCCTTGCAGCTGGCGCCCAGGCTCTTGTCCAGCCCTGGGGAGAAGGCTACAGTTCAGACCTGCTTGAGGTAAATCACTCCATCCATCTGTCTATCCATCCTTCCAAATCTCTGTCAGCCCCAGCCCTCTGTTCAGGGTCAGGACAGCTCAGAATCAATCCAACCACAGGGATGAGAAACTCAAGAATGGCTGAAGGCCCAGGCCCACCCAAACCAGTCAAAATCCTGTTTAGAAAGTCCTTCAGGGAAAATAATTCCTTATCTTCCCTTGGCTGCTCATTTCAGGGTTTAGTTTCTTTCCACCCATTTTAAGAAGTTCTTCCTGTTAGCTAACTCAAATCCCTCCAATCCGGTCGAAGCCTCCCTCCTCTTGTTCTGAAGTTTAGGCTCTTTTAGGTGCTCAGTGTCTGGTAAGAGGGGGCAAAATGTAGGTGCTCCCCAGTGGAGCCAGGTGGCCCCAGTGCACACCCGTCTCCCCATCTCCCGCCCTCCTCCCCAGCACAGCAAGCAGCTCCCATACCACTGGCCAGGCTGGCTCCACTGCTGGCTGAGCCGTTCTGCTTAGAGTTCTCATGAAGGAGCTGGAACCAGTCCCTCAGCCGATCCCCCAAGTCAGCCAGGTCCTGACCGGTGCACGTCTCTGCAGTTGGCAGAACAGGGAGAAAGAAATAGAGGGTGAAGGTGGGGTGAAGCAGCAAGCATGGTCTCGGCTAGGGGGTGGCGCCCTACAGGCCTGGAGGCTGGGCAGTGGTTAGGAGTGCCAGGGGGAAGGAGAGCTAGAAATCAGAGGCTTTCTCTCCCCCTCTTTCATCTTCCCCTCCCCCTCACTCCCTAGGACCAAAAGCACACAGCGCAGGCTCACTGTGATGAGGCCAAGCCCTCTTGCTCCATGCAAACCAGACCCTCCAGCTCCATGGGTCCCTCAGGCCTGTTCCTGGTTTTGACCACTTCTCCCTTCCCGTTGCTAATCTCCCTTGCCCTCTCAGAGCCCTGAAGGAGGCCCCAAGAGCCCTGGCAGAGAGCCACTACCCACCCCAAACCTGCCGTGGCCCAGCACTCGTTACCTGGTTTGCCATCGGAGGTAGAAGTGGCGGCCTGCTCTGTGGGGCAGGGGCAGGGGCCCTCGCATCTCACCGTCAGCTGCTTGCTGCTCAGGCATGCCTGCTGCTCCAGCTTACACTACAGGGCAAGAAAGCAGCCTGGGTGATGGGGGCACTGCTGGGGGCACCCTCCAGCCTACCATGGCAGCCACATTTGCCTTCCCCTTGGAGAGATGGGAGGGACAGACCCGCGAATAGCCCAGAAAGGCCCTCCCACTCCCTCTGCAGGCCACGGGTGCACACTGGTCAGAGGAAGCAGGCCCAGGAAAGTGGGAAATGAAATGCTCCCGGGATCCTCACTCTGCATCAGCCTGCCCTCTCCACACATCTGTCCTTCCCAGGGTAGCTGCATGCCCTAACTCTCATGCACCCACCCCTCCGTGCCGTCTTGGCCTCTCCTCCCCCTTCCCACAGTCCCCTGACCCCTGGGTAACCGGCTATGAGCCCCTCCCTCACGGCCTTCCCACAGTCACCTCCGTGGGCTCTCTTGATAACAAACAGCTACCACCTACTGAACATCTGCTAATTCCCGGGCCTTTAGAGCTTCCGAGAGGTTCATCTATTCCTTGCTTTTAAAGCATTTTTCTCTGGTCATGTCTGGTTTCTCCCCATGGGATGACCACTCATGAAAATCAGGTCCTGGTAGCATCTTATAACATGATCTCACCTGGTCCCCCTCAGTTCCATGAAGGAGAAATTGTGTTTCTTGTGCTCAGCAGAGAACATGGATGCTCAGAGAGGCCCAGTGACTCAGCCAAGGCCACAGGGCTGAGCTGGAATCGAGATCTCCTGATGACCTCCACCTCCTGCCCTGGGCAGAGCAGGGACCCTCACACCATAGCCTCCTGCCCACATCTCACTTTGCCCTCAGGTGGTGTGACTCAGTGCTCTCCTTCCCACCACCACTGGCTCCACCTGCCTCCTCTGTAACCCTCTGCCTCCTCCAGGCAGCTTCTGTTCTCTGGCTTATTCTCTCTCTCCTTCCTCTTCTCCCTGGTGACCTCATCCGCTCCCCAGCTTCAATCATCATCCACAGCAGATGACTCTTAAATGCGCCTCACACTCCAAATGGGTTCCTAACCCATCTCCAGCTAACAGTCCATGCCCTCCAAACACTAAACAAGTCCTCACTGCTAGTAGAAGCATTCACAATTAGCCCCTGCATTTCTATGGTACTTAAAAGTTTATACTTTCATAAATATTATCTCATTTAACCCTTACAAAAATCCTACAGCGTTGGCCTTCATTCCCCTGATCACTGTTCCCTCCCACACTGTCATCTCATGAAGGATTACTTCCTCTTGTCCCAGAATGCCTGGTGCTTGTGGTGAACCATCCTGTCCATGTGGATACCCAACCATGGAAAGATGTCAACCCCCAACACCTGGATGACAGAACTCCTTTCTTCCGTTGCTGTCCATGTTTTCAGGAAGCCCTTCCCTCACCTGCTCTGACTTGCAGGTACTTGTAGGTACCTGCCCAGGGCCAGACGCAGGATCTTTCTCAGGCTCTCGGGCTTGGTGCCAGCACTGCGGCTGGCCACACTGATGTGCTGACAAGCGCACCTTGCCCCACGTCATTCCTGGGAGCCACAGAGAAGGCCTGGCTGAGTTGTTCTCTCTGCTCCCTGTGGCCCCAAGTGCACCCTACCTCCACCCCAGCGGGGACCAGGGCTCCTCACCACTGAGCTGTAAGTGTGGCCATCAGAGCCGCAGACAGAGGCAAGGTGGGCCATATGACAGGGCTTACAAATGGTGTCTTTATTTCCATGGAGCTTCACGGCAGGCTGCTTGATCCTACAGGAGGAGTGGGATACGAGGGTACAGGAATGGAAGCAAAAATGAGAGACAGACAGGGGAAGGGAGGGTTCAGGAGACTGGTTCCAACAAGAAGCTGCTCTTGGTGAGCTACAGCATTTGGAGCTGCCTCCCTGCCCCTGCCCTCCCTCCGATCATCCGATCACCCCGTCAGACCCTCCTCTCGCTCATAAAAGTGGAACCAATCAGGCAGAGTACAGACACTCCCGGCTTGCCCTTTCCAGCAGGGCCCTCAGGTTCAACTCCAGGTTCAACTGTAAGATGTAAATGGGAGTTGTATTTGCATAAGGAGTCAGCCAGATCTGAGGTTGCAAACTGCCGAGGGCCACTTGTGGTCTGCAGACCCAAATTTTATTGCACCACCAAGGATTTTTGTTTTCAATTGGGTTATTTACCAACATTTGCAAAATGGAAGAGTTCATATAAAAAAATCTAGGATAACTGCCCTAGATAAAATGGAAGATATGGGAGTCCTGGTCTCACATTTCCATAAGGCCTGGGCTCACCAGACTGGTCCGTCACCAATGCAAGCTCTCTCTTCATGTATTTACATTACCTGTCAGGCCCTAAAGGCATCTAAGATTGTAATCCCAAATCCCTGGTCTCTGATTATATGATTAAGGAAAAAGCGGAGGGGAATGAGACGTTCTCCAGGGGTCTTAGAGTCAGGCAGGGTCTTATCCTTGGACTGGAGCTAAAGCCTCAAATGCTCCTCACTCCTTCCCTCCTCTGTGAGGTCCACTAGGGCCCACAGCCAAGTGAGTGAGCTTGGAAGCGGATCCTCCAGCCTGCTGCTAAGTCACTTCAGTCATGTACAACTCTGTGCGACCCCAGAGACGGCAGCCCACCAGGCTCCCCCGTCCCTGGGATTCTCCAGGCAAGAACACTGGAGTGGGTTGCCATCTCCTTCTCCAATGCATGAAAGTGAAAAGTGAAAGTGAAGTCGCTCAGTCATGTCTGACTCTTAGCAACCCCATGGACTGCAGCCTACCAGGCTCCTCCGTCCATGAGATTTTCCAGGCAAGAGTACTGGAGTGGGTGCCTTCTCCACCTCCAGCCTGAGTCCAGCCTTCAGATGAGGGAGCCTCAGCGCACATCTTGACTGGAACCTCCTGATAGTCCCTGAGCCAGAACCACCCAGTAGAACCACGTCTGGCTCCTGACCCTTAGAAAGTGTGTGTGATAACACCCATTTGTCCCTTCAAGCCACTAAGCTTTGGGGTAGTTGGATCTGCAGCAAAAGATAATTGTTACCTAAGAGAGGATCAGTTAAGCCCTTGCTCTTTAAGTAAACCCCCTCCAGGCCTTCCACCTCCCCAAGGCCCTCACCTATGCTCCAGCTTCTTGCGGCTGATGCACATGGCCCGCTGATAGCCCTGGGCGATGCACACTTTATGACGGCTGCACTTCACCTTCTGGCAGGGGTCCTTGGTGGTATCCAGGGCTGCAGGGGACATACAGTTAGGACACAGATCATTTGGGATTCAGTATCAGAGGGTCCAGGAGCCCACAGCCCCCCTCTCTAGCAGCCCTTGATAACCACAGCTCCTCAACTTGGAAGTCTCATCTCGATCTGGGCCTGGCTCCCCAAGGAGCCTCCAAGGCCACAATCGGGACTTGGCTTCTGGTCACGAGTCCTCATGGGTATCGGTCACCTTCCCCGGCAAGAGCAGAATGTTA
The DNA here is from genome assembly GCA_007570785.1 of Antilocapra americana. Classification (NCBI taxonomy): domain Eukaryota; kingdom Metazoa; phylum Chordata; class Mammalia; order Artiodactyla; family Antilocapridae; genus Antilocapra; species Antilocapra americana. Next base: position 1,186,282 of record ML662446.1, read on the forward strand.
CCTTCATCTCCTTGCTGATTGTCCTCCCAGCTCTTGATATAGTCATCCTAGGGAAGGACAGAGCGGGTGAGGGGGAAGGAAAGGGCTAAGATTTACATCTTAGAGCCAAAGTTCAACTCCAGGGCCATCAGAGCAAGGGTCTGGGCCACTGCTTCCCCATGCCAACTGCCACCATCCTGGTGGCTTCCCAGGTGACCCTGTCTACCCAGGCCCTGCCAGCTGCCTCCCCCAGACCTTTATCCCCTAAACCCATGTCCAGAATCCCTTCTGGCTTCATCCCTAAGTTCCTTATTTCCAACCCCCCACCCCACACTGAATGCTGCAGGGAAGGAGAAACTGGGGTATGGGTACAAGGGAGAACAGTGGGGTGTAGAGCGACAGATACATATGCAGGGGGGCCCCAGGCAGAACTCACCTCCACCTCCTAGGGATCAGGCAGCAGCAGCAGGCCACGGGAAATGGAGCAGGAGGAGAGAAGGAGAGACGGTGGTTTTAATGTGTGGCCTATCCTCAGGCCATGAGGTATCAGGGCTCCCCAGGCCTTCATCACATGACTGTGGATGCTGGGCAACCATCTTTGACTGCTACGGTCCTCTGATCTCTATGACCTCCAACTGGAGAATGGTATTCCTATGTCTTTACAACAGAGAGCTTAAGGCCTGGGCACACTCAGGGCTGGCCTTAGGAGCGGTAGAGGTGAGGCTAAGGGCTTTGAGAACAAGGTCCCATTCTTCCACTTCAGGCCTGAAGATGGTTCCAAAGGCCCAGGCCTGGCCCCATCACCAGGACAGACTTCTGAGGGCCCCTACTGCCTGGGAAGGGGTTTTCACACCACTGCCCTGGCTGTTTCAGAAGCACCTTCTCTCCTTCTGCCAGGGTCCTTTCCTGGGCAATTGCCTCAACTGACAGCTGCCCACCATGCAGGTGAGGCAGAAAAGGCCTCTCCTCTGGGCCACCTGGGGACTGTTTTTCAATCAACATCTAACTTTCCTGCAGAACTCAAATGGTACACTGAGAGAAAGGGGGGTTGTGGCCCCTCCTGATGGCTTTCTCAGTTCCACCATCCAGCTGTAAATCCTGACTCAGAAAATCCTGAAAAGCCCCTCTGAGGTCATCCATCCCAGCCCCCGCTGTGTGCAGGAGGAGCCAGGAAGCCCAGAGACAAGAGAGGACCTGATCCAGGTCCCACCATCTTAAAGCCCAGGTCTCCCGGTGCCCAGAGTAGAACTCTGCTGGATACAACACACCATTAGGGACCCAAGGCAACAGCGTGTGCTGGGTGTTCATAGGTAAAAAGGATGTTTCAATAAAGTTCACCCAATGCTAGATGATCTCTTATCTGAAAATGAAGTAATAACCCACATATGTGTCCAAGTAGTCAAGTGTCCCCAGCCCTTGGACCCAGGAGCAGCAGGAGGACGTCCACAGGAGGCGCTTCCAGGGAACCTGGCCTGGGCGGCTCCCTGGGCACTGGACAGGCCAGCTCAGGCAGCCACCTGATTCCACGGGTGGCCTCCACTGAGCTGGGGTCTTCTCACCAACCTGGCATTCTTTGGGAGGGGAGTGGGCATGAGGTTATGAAGAGGACAGGGGAAGTAGCTGGTGTGAGTCACCTGCTCTCAACCAACGAGGTCTGTGTGTCACAGAACCCACCCACACCTGAACGGGACCAGGGAGGGGTGTCAGCCAAGGACCCCGATGCCTGCTCCCTCCTCACTCACTCTGGCCCTACCCTGCTTTAACCTCTAACCAGGCTGTGAGCAGAAGCCTTTGGGACTCAGAACCAAGTAGGTTCTCAAAGGTCAATACCAAGAATTTCTGATTAGAAATCCAGGGGAAAGTGGGTTGGTGGAAGACAGAGTTCTAAGAAAGGGACTTTCCCTGTCCAGTTGCTGTGCAAGAGCCCTGGTGAGGAGCCATCCCCACCCACCCCAACCTGAGCAAAGGTAGGACTCCTTCCTCTCATTCAGGATACAAGGTTTGAGCCCCATTTGTATACAAATGTTGTCCTGGGTTCTAGCTGAGCTCCTTTTCTCCACTGCTGTGGATGAGCTAGGGGGAGGCCTAAGGGGTTCTGGGTCCCAGGGCCCTTACTCCCAGGAAAATGGGAGCAGCTAGCCAGAAAGAGTGATCAGGAGAGGGCCCTGGAGTCACAGAGAAGCCCACGTTTCCCCACCAGCACACTCTGGGCAAGTACCTTGGCTTGTTGCAGTTTAGCATCTATCTCCTGGGACCACTCAGAGATAAAAGAAGAAAGGGTCTGAAAAGTGCCTGGTGTTCACAGAATACTCAACAAATAAAAGCTGTTATAGCAGAAGAGACCAGAGAATTCAGATGAAAAAAAATGGTGGAGGGGTAGGAAATGATCAGGGAGGGGCTACACAAGGGGGCCCCTGCAAGTGGAAAAGAGAGTGGCCACCACTGGGAGAGCAGAGACCACAGGGGTGTGAGCAGGGTCGCCCCCAAGGGGCCTCAGTGAGAGGGGCGATGAGGAAGTCCAGAGGGTGACAAGGGGATGGCTGCTCTGGAGGCAGAGACCAGGGGCAAACTTAGGAGCTCCTAAGGTCAGGTGTGGGCTGGCCCATCTATAAGGTACAAAGGAGGCATCTGTTGGCAAGTGTGAATAATGCCTTTCAAAGCAGTGGTGTCTATTTATGGCACCCAAGTGGGCTCACTAGCAGTTATGAGAAATGGTCTGATAAGGGCACCAGAGACTTCTCAGGAAACAGGCCTGTTTCCATCCCAGCTCTGCTGCCGACCAACCCAGTCCTCTTCTGAGAAATGGAAGCGCCCATCTCCAGTACTCTGGGGCCAGGACCAGGCTGGAGGGCAGATGGGTCATAGGCTGAGACCCAAAGCTCTAGGCAAAGGGAAAGCCCATCTATTCCATCTGGTAGTAGAACCAGCCGTGACCACCCCCGCACCAGAGGTGCTCAGCACAGGGCAGGCACACGGGGAAAGGCTGGGATACATAAGCAGCTTACATGTCATGGTGCTTTTAAATTAAGTCCTCTCCATGTATTTTTATGTCTGTCTTCCTTTTATTCTCAGATTCCTGTGAACACGGCAGGATGGATAGGATCAGCTCCATGAAAAAAATGAGAAAATGGAGGCTCAGGGAGTCAGGGCAACAGGCCAAGGGTCCCAAGACAGATGAAGAGCTGGGCCAGGACTTCCCATCTGGGCCCGACTCCATGACCTAACCCTATACAGGAAAGCTTTGCTCCTAGGGGGACAAGGGGAATGGGTGGCAAGGACTTTGGACCCTGGGTTTGCTCTAAACTCTGCTCGCAGTGCATCCTCGGCAAGTCACTTGCCCTCTCGGGGTGTCTCTCAGCAACAGCTGAACATCGGAACCACCTGAGGAACTTTTCCAGCCCTCCATTGCTGGTGCCACCCAAGCCCAAGGGCAGGCAGCCCTGGGCTCCCCTGGCGCTCAGCAGGCCGCTGAGTGAGCCCATGGCAATAGCCCTCAGGTGTCAGGTCCTTCCAGCTCTGCCTCTGTGTCTAATGCTCTCATTTGCTCTCACAGGGGGCCTCGGGGAGGAAAAAGAGCAGTCATTCACTTCCTTTTGAGGACACCTCACACAAAGCAGATGCTCAGGCCAACTCACTAACCCTGGGTCTCCTGACCTCCAGCTTGAAGTCTTTTCCTTTGTAAAGTGAAGAAAGTATTAGTTGCTCAGTCCTGTCTGACTCTTTGCAACCCCATGAACTGTAGCCTTCTGTCCACGAGATGTTCCAGGGTAAGAATACTGGAGTGAGTTGCCATTTCCTTCTCCAGGGGACCTTCCTGCCTCAGGGATTGAACCCAGGTCTCCCACATTGCAGGCAGACTCTTAACTGTCTGAGCGACCAGGGAAGCCCAAAGGGGATGCTGTGGCTGAAGTGCACGTTAATTTATTCTCTCAAATCTCATGACACCAAGCCCACTCCACCTGCTGCTCTCTCTCCAGCCTGTCCTCCCCTCCCCACACCCACTGGTCCCCTCCTAGCAACCCTGGCCTCAATTGCTGCAGGGTGCCCTCTGGGCTTTCCTTGGCCCCACCCAACTTCCACACCCCTGCAGGCACAGGGATATTTCTATAACATAATTCTGATCATATTTCTCCTGTCTTAAAAACTCATCACTGAATATGCAACTTTCTCTCATTTTTAAAAAAACTGTTTAAAGGTGATTAGGTTAAAAAGGATTAAAATCAAAATATTAACAGTGACTTCCTCTGGGGAGAGGAATAGAGAATTTGGGCATCTTTCTGCCTTTTCATAAGTTTCCAAAATTTCTATAATGAACGTATATTAGTTTTATAATGAAGGTGAAAAAAAATCACAATAAATATCATATTTAAAGACCCTCACAGGTTCCCAGTCACCAACAGAAGAAAGTCCATCTCTCAGTCTGTTCCTGTCCCCATGTCCTTCCAACAAATGTTTCAGTCTGTCCAGGCCTTGGCAGAGCCTTCTTCCCGCTCTGGAATGCATTTGCATTCAGTCCCCGGAACTTCAATTAGTATTTCAAAACTCAGCTTTCAAACTTTATCTTCCCTAACCTTGCCCCATATCTAGTTTTCCTTCAGGCTGACTGTACCTAGTAGAAATTTATTATTACTCTGGCTACATGAAGCAATGCCATAGCTTCTGACCTTTTTAGATGGCCAGTTTCTTGAGGGCAGAGACCATATGAAGTTCACCTTTCTATGCCCAGCACCTAACAAGTAATAAAAATACCCTAAGAACAGCTAATAGTTTGTCACAAATTACCACGTGGGAGGCATTGTGCTAAACATTTTACACTCATGGGGTCATTTTACTCTTTACAAAAATTTAAGAGAAAAGTACTATTATCCTATTTTTCAGGTGGTAAAATTGAGGCTTGGAGAGGTTAAGTGACTTCTGCAGAATCACACATCAAATAGCACAGCAGAAAGTTATTGGATCTGAGAACTGGGATTCCAGACTCTGCACCCCTAATCGAGACTCTCATTGTTCCTTAAATGTTAGAGGAAAAAAAAGTCTCAGAACCGAACCCAGGAGGCCTAACCCCAGCCCATGAGTGACTTCTCCCTCCACACCAGCTCTGTTCCAACTCCTAGGTTGGGAGTCTTGTAGCAGAATGGAGGGATTGAGAGTGGTGGAGGAAGACACCTGGGGGCCCCCCATCTTCAGGCATTTTCCAGAACCCCTTCACACACCCCTGGTTGGGCTTGGTTTGGAGCTAACCCATCTCCTGCTTTGATCTCAGCAGCTCAGCCCGGTTGCCATGGAGACGGGCCCCACTGTGCCAAGCTGGGGGAGAAACAGTGGTGAGTGCGCAGGCCTAGCTGGGCTTAGGGGGGCACATGCTGGGTGTTTCCAAGCACTGTTTACTTCCTGTCATTTTAATTAGCACCCGAATCACCCGCTCACTTCACAGCTTGAATTAACCCAATCTCTCCCAACCTCTCCATCTGGTGGGGAGGATGAGATGTGGCAGTGAATCAAGCAGAACAGCGCCCCAGGGCTGAAAACCACCTGGCCAATCTCCACCTGTCTCTTTGAAGCACAGCGTGATGGGGAGACAGACACCCCCTACCCCCACTCTGGCATGGAATCTGGGTACCCACTTGGCCTGGCCTCTGACTGCCAACAAGATGTGGGCTGGAGAGCCTTGCTGGAGAGCCTTTGGTCTACAAAGTGAGGATGACCCTCTTGCCTTCCTCCCTGAGCTGCGGAGGGACCCAGTGTGGCTGTGAGAGCACTTTGCAAACTGTAAAGCCCTACACTTTCAAGACCCACGAAACAGGAGCACTTAAGCTGGGTTCTTCAGCACATATGGGGGAGTCTGGGGGACGAGGTGGATGAGAGGTACTTCTGGGCCTCATAGTCACAAGGAGCCTCAAATGCAGACTTCTGACATTGTCTCCAGCTGAGGCTCTAAGATGTGCTGACAGGACGGAAAGAGGTGCATCATGAGACTTTAACGAAACCACAACTTCTGTAACCCTATTAAGGCATTTCTTCATTTTTTAATAGATCAAGAAAAACGGAAGTGGGCCAGGCTCTCTCAACCTCTGAAAAGCCTGGTAGCTGGCATTATTTCTGCCTCATTCCTCAGGTGAGGGAACTTCTGATAGAACCCAGTCCCTTGAGAAGGCCCAGGAGTGGGGAACTTGTGGCTGGGGGCTCCTGCTGTGCCTCCCTGCAAACCACCAGGGAGCAGAGGGAAGAGCCCAGAAAGGAACAAGCAGGGGTGAAGTGGGGGCCCCTTGGCTCCTTGACACCCGCATCGCATGCCCAAGCAGAAGGCATCTTGAGGAGGCAGTGCCCTCCGCACGGAGGAGACTAGGAAGGGAGGGCAGTCATTAAATATTTGTCCCTCTCTCAGAGGGAGAGGTGGAGGCTGTGTGAGGCCTGGACAAACAGACGGAGACAGGCATCTGGCAGACTCCCTGCCTCCCACCTCTCCCCTCAGAGGAATTTCCTTGGAGGACAAAAATGTGCTTATCGCTCCCTGCATGCCAGGATCTCTACCTGGCCTCAGGTATGCCTGCACCAGCCCCCACCCCACCCCCAGACTCCATGGGGCCTGAGCTCTCCACTGCTTCAGGGGCATCTCAGACCCCAGTCCTTGGGTTTCCGGTTCAGGCAGTGGTCCCAGGGGTCCACAGGAGACAGAGAACAGGAGAGACAGACAAGGGAGAGCAGGCCTGGAGTTCTGTTCTGAGCTGCCTCAGGACCTCTGTTTCCTTTCTAGAACATGAGTGGGGGGCAGGATTGCAATCCAAGATTCTCTGAGGAGGCCCAGACACTGGAGCTGAGGAAGCACAGACATGGGCTCATGAAAGAGCACGTGGCATTGTGTCTGGTCCTTTTCTTTACCTCCAAGTGCTCAGTGCTTAATGTTGCCAAGGCTCCATGGTTCTGCTTCCCCACTCTCCTAAATCGAGAACTTTGAGAAGAGCAGAAAAGGAGCCTGAACAAGTTTAGACTCTTCCATGTCCTCTAACCTATGCAGAGGAGCCAGGGATCAGGGAAGGAGCCAGCAGCTTGCATCCAAGCAGGGGAAAGACACCGGCTGGGCCTGGCTTGTCCTTCCTGCTGTGTGCAGCTTTGACCTGTTCTCAGATGTCAGGGAAGAGACTTGGAGGGACAGGATGCCCTGTCTTGGGGAACCTGGTCTCCACCCGAGGCAGCCCTGTGCTCAGCCACACACAGGTCTGATGGTGGGTGACCTGCTCTCTGGGCCCACTAAGGGGGCTGGAAATTCGGACTCCCCTATACATCCCCTCACCGAGGAGAAAGGAGGCTGGCTGCACCCAGGTCCAGGCCTATAAACATGGGGAAAACAGGGAGGCCTGCGGGCAATCTTCCTTCCTGGCACCTTTCATTCCCTTATCGTACCAATGAATCACTGGAGTCAGTGCTGGGGTTCTAGCTTTGACTATCCCAACCATTCAGGGCCCAGAAAGGGGAAGAGAGCACCCCAAACAGTCAGCATGGCTCAGCCCAAAGCCCCACCTGAGCCCATGGTGCTGCAACCTGGAGAGGAGAGGGAGGGGCTCAGAGGACAGATTAGTTGAGATCCTTCCTGGCTCTCACATTCCATGGTGCATACATTTATAGTGAGCACCTACTATGTGCACAAGCACTCCATGCGATGCTCTGAGGATGGGGTGCAAGGTCGCAAAGCAGTCTATCTCCAAACCCTGCCCTGGGGGACCTGCCTTGGGAGGAACATGATACACACCAGCAGGAGGACTCTTAAGATACAGGCCCACAGTTAAGGGATGCAGTGAGGCAGTACCAACATGTGCCTATGAGTTTATGACCAATAAATGTGGCAGGAGCCCCAGGGAAGGGGCTATACTGACAACTGAACACTGGCTGAGCCCTCAGGGGGTCAGAGGCTGGGACACTTCAAGAATCACATCACCCTAGCTTGAAGCTGGGCCTGGATCTGCCCACCAAGCACAGACACATTTCCCCTGTCTACAGCCCTAAAAAGACCCACGTGACACCTGCAAGGGGAACCTACACAGTGGCAATATGGCCATCCCCAGACTGGTGTTTGCCCCGGGATGCCATTAGGCTTCGTTTCTCAGCTTCCTTTGTCTCTGGTTAGTACACACTCAACCCTGATCTGGTCATAAATGCTACCTAAAGAGCAAAAAGAAAATCCTTTCCCTAAACCCAAAGTCTTGCTGCTCAGCTTGTGGCAAGGGTCGGGGTGGGGCAGTGCGAGGCTGCAGGTGGAGGGGCTGTAGATGGGCTCTAGTGCCATCTTCCGGAGTCACAGGATGACAAGGGCTGCCCATTAAACCCAGAGGAAAACCAAGGGCTGGAAAAGGGAAGTGGCTCTGCTAGGGTGGAAGACAAGCTGAGAGCCCTCCCAGGGCCCCTGGGGCTCAGGGTAGGCTAGAGTTCTCCCACTCCTCCAGAGAGCCCTCTGACCTTCGGGAGAATGGAGGGGTGGTGTGGGCTGGCCATCCTCTTCAGACTGCCTGGAAGTCAAGAGGAGACTAAGACGGCCTCTCCAGGCAGAGTGCTCTTCTCTCCCTCTCTGCTCAGGGCCTGGAGCCCTGCTGGGTGTTCAAGAGTCCCTCACTGTGCTCCACCACTCTGGGTGACGCCAGCCCCTCCAGGGTGGGAGAAGATTTGGAACTCGGGTGGAGGAGAAGGAGGCCAGAGCGGGGCCCAGCCTCCTATTCTGAAACCCCAAGGATGGAATCCATTCTGACCCAGTTTGGGGTTCTTCTCACACACCCACACTTATCCACAAACACCTGTGCAGCTCAATCCCACACTTGCCCTGGTTGGGCTGTGTGGGGTGAAGAGAGGGGAGCCTCTCTGTGTCTGAAACTTGCTACTGGCCTACTTGGTGTTCATATAAACATATGAGAATATACGAGAATTCTCATATATGAGAACCACTACATAGCTAGCAAGTGGTATTTCTCTGGGCCAGACCCTAAGTTCATGGTGAAATCCTGGGCTCCGGGGAGGAAGATCTGCAGCGAATGAGTGAATTAGTGCACATACATCAGTGTTGTTCTCATGGAGATGGAGGTTGGTGTGAACTAGCCCCAGAAACACTGACCCATCTGGTGGTTTTTCTATGGGGCTGAAGTTTTTCTCTATTGCCTGAAATGGATGCCCTCCAGCCCTCAGACAAGATGTCTTCATGCTCACAGTTCCCCAGACTGAAACTGAAGTTCAGAGAGGTTATGCGGCGTACCTGGCATCATGTGGCCAGGCAGTGGAAGAGTCAGAACCTGACCCCAGGCCTCACGCCTCTCCTGGGTGGAGAGCTGCCTCTGGAGGGTCGCTTGGCCAGGTTGGTGGCAGGCTGCCAAAGACACTGAACACCCTAGCCCCCCTTCTGAGGAGGTGCTGCTCCTGCCCAGGCATCCTTGAGCCCATAGGGCACAAGCCGGGTAGGCTCTTCTCTTCCATCTCCACTAAGTGTTAGGCCTAGAGTTCTTGAAAAGCAAAGTTGAGTTAGAGGACCTGGGTTCAAATCCCAGCTCTACCGCTTGCTAGCTATTTGACTGTGGATACGTTACTCAGCTTCTCTGTGCCTCCTTTTTTTCAACTGTAAAATGGGTGGACTACAAAGTAATGGTAACTATCTCACAGGTTGTTGGGAGTGGGGGAGGCACAAGAGAGAACAGGGATAAAGTGCTGACTTCAGGGACTGGCAGATGTAAACACCCCCTACAACCAGTGATGTGTGCCTCCCGGGTGCCCAACACTGTCCTGGACACCCATAAATATCATTAAAATGTAACCAAAGTGGAGTACAAAGCAGAGAAGAGCCAAGAAGATAAAGAGGAGTCAGCACTGACCAGCCAGCTCTTGGAGCCTGCCTGGAAGAATGCTGTGTAATGGCCTGTCTCCTCTCAAGTGTCCATCTCTGGATGCTTTGTTCCAAAGACTGCAGTAAAATCCACCCACTTCTGCAGGGAGTTAAATAGAGAGATGGGAGCACTGGGGAGCAGGGCTCCGAAAAGCCCAGACCTGCACAGAGTGGGGCAGAGCCAGATCCCATCTCCTCTGACTTGAAATTCCCTCCTCCCTGGAAGCAGGACACAAGGCATTAGATGCAATCTATCCAGACACATGGGAAAGCCCCAAGCCCACTGGAGAGAAGGATTACCCTGTCAGTAAACCCTTCACAACATCCCCTACCCGCCCTCAGTAATCCTACTGCTCAGAAGAAGAATGCTAAACTGAATTCCCGGCTGACCAGCTCAGACCAATTCCACACTGGAGCGATGGCCATGCTTTCCTTCTCTTCTTGTTTCTCCTGACCACTTCGACATGATTCCCTCAATCGCCCCGCCCTCAATTCGCTCCAACCATTTAATGAGACACTGCCCCCATCCACACTCGACTCCTCGATCCTGTTTCCCCAGAATATTCCACTCCTCCTGCATGTGTGCCCCCTTGCACCAAGGCGGAGTGGGGCCCCGGCACCATCTCGTGACTGATAATCAACAAGATTCTGGTTCAACGTGGCAATGCCTTAGAGGTTCAAGACCTACCGCTCTTTTGAGAAGCCAAGGGGCATAGTTTCAAGAAAGCCTGCCTGATGAAAGGTACATAAAGCCCAAGTAGAAGGCCTTCAGTCCTTAGGGTGGGAAGTGGGGCCTCTACTAACAGAGGAGGGATGACAACGGTCTGCAGTCCTGGCATGGCCCCTGTGTATGGTCTATGCACTGCACAACTCCAGGGGCATCATTCACATGATGGCACCCCTAGAGTTATGCAGTGCAGTGGCTATGAGCTAGCAGCCTCCCGCATTTCTGCAAAGGCTGCCAAAGAATCCCTTCAGCCAGGCCCTCCTGCCCAGCCTTCCTTGTTCTCCTTCTCTCCCTGACCCCTCTCTCCTAAGGTACCTTAAGGGCTACCTTAAATGGGGTTTTAGAGGAAATCTACCCTATAAAGTGCCTGAGATCACTCAAACCATTACATGCCTTGAAGTTTTCCATGAATCCTATGGAGGCAGATCCTGCAGAATTTCATTCTGGCACCTTTCTTCTGATGAGCATGGGAGGAAGGGGGAAATGACTGGCACCAGTACAGGGAGACAGGTGGGCAGCCCTGTGCCAGGGGGTCATGGAGTCAGTCATTTATCCTCACTCACAGATTTGGCTATTGGAAGTCAGTGGAAGAAGGAAGGTGGGGAGGGATCTTTTATTTTTAAACTTGTACTGCTCTGATTAAGCATTTCTTTTCCCTCTGACCTTCAGCAGTTCCGTTTTGGAAAATCAAACTGCCAGAGAGTCAGAGGGAGGCCTGGACCAGTGACACACGGATTCAGGATTCAGCCTGCTGCCACCCTCTCACTGCTGTGGCTGGGCTACCTCCCAGGCAGCGGCAGGAGACTGCAGCTAATCTGCGCTGGGCCTGCAGGGGACTTGGAAAAAGCCTTGCTGGAGTGCCAGGCTCCTGTCGCTGGACCAGCCATGGGTGGGGCAAACTGCAGGCTCGAGTCAGGCCACTCAGCCCTTGAGGACCAGGCAGCTGGCGAGTCCTTCTGATGAATTACAACCTACCAGTTTGACTTTGGAGATAAACAGTCATTTGTTTCAGGGTAACAAAAAGATGCGTATCTGCCTGTTCCCATCTGGTTATCACATGAAGCACGTGTGTTCCAAACGCATTGCTAAGGAACTTTGGGATGCATACGATATAAGATAAGAAAGGTCACGGTGTTATACGGGTGGGTCTGATGTGGGAATCAGGGGAACTAAACTGGATAAGCAAGAACTGGAGCCGTAGAAGAGGCTTTCTGGGGTTAGGGCGCTGGAGAGCACCGGGTGGTGGACACCAGCTTCCTCTTCTCTGGAGCATCCGGGCCCATCCTCCACCTCACACCCCGCCCCCACCCTTCTCTGGGCCCCAGCCACGCCCTCTGCGCGCCCCTCCTCACTCCTACTTCCCCTTCTGGGAACAAGGCAGCCTTCAGTTTCCCCTCTGATCTACAGGTGCCTGTAAACAAAGTGCTGCAGCGTTGCCTGCTCCTCCGCAACCACCTCCACACCCCCTACTCGGCAAAGTTCCGCACAAGGTTAAGCTGGGTTCCAGCGAGGGTATGCAATGGCTCTCTGCTCTTTTCAAGTCCACGGGGCCAGGGAGTCTTCCCTCCAGGTTGGAGGTTCAACTTCTGGGTAGTTCTCCCCCATGAAAGATTGGTCCTGGAAAATTATCCTCCATTAGTGCTCCCGTCCCTCAGTGGGAACCCCAGACCTGGCTCTGGCGGCCACCCAGAGGTGGCCGAGGGTATTTTCACTGCCTTCACCCGCCCCCCATTACGGACGGACGGACACGCCTTTCACCATCTCGCCTTTAGGAGGATTGCTCAGAGCGTCCCCCGACCCCAACTCAAAGCGCCAACCACTGGCCGGTCCTTTCTGTCTCCCCCACCCCAAAGCCCAAGATGGAAATAGAGGGCAAGCACAGGAAGATGCTGCCTTCCCCGCCAGCCCCACCCAGACCTGTCCCTTCCGCAGTGGCCCGTATGTGGAACCTGCACCATCCACCCACCTTGGGGACACCTGGGGGTGGCTCACCCCCCAAAAATAAATTAATTAAAGAGGGGTAGGTCAGGGGCCCAGCCAAAGCCAGGGCCCCCGTCCCTCCCTCCCTGCCTCCTCCCCCGACCCTCCGCATCCTGCACCCCTCTCTGCATCCAGCCTGCAGAGGAGAGCTTATCGCTAACGCACGCCCCTGGAGAAACTCCTCGCTCGGGGCATGTATGTATGGAACTGGGGGTCCTAAGCCCGTCAGCTCCGGGGCTGAGGGGAATATGAGGAAGGGGTTCAGGAGCCTGGTGGATGCGCGCTGTTTACTCTCAATGCAATTATCCGGCTGGGCTGCGGAAGCCTGTGGCTGCCACGGGCAGCCGCCACTCCTGGCCCCAGGGTCTCTGCTCCGAAGCTCCCTCCCTAAACCCCCGCGCGTACCCTTGGCCCTCTCAGCCCTGCAGACTCACATCTCGAAAGCGGTTCCAGTGCTTGATCTTGCCGCTGTACTGCGAGATGGACGACAGCCATTGCTCGTCCTCCATGAAATTGCCGGGGGTCTCGCCCTCCTTGAGCCCTTTGGCGTCGCCTTCGGCCAGGGCAGCTGCTGAGAGCAGCAGCAGCGGCAGCGCCAGCCGCCCGCAGCCTGGAGCGCGCATCGTGGTCTGAATTCGACCTGGAGGGTGGGGGAGTCTTGACTTCTGCAGTATTTTAATGTCCTTCTTCCCACCCCGCAGCTGGCGAGGCAAACGTCCTCGTCTTCCTCAGCCTTCCTCCTGCGGTCTGACTCCGATGACAGACGGATAGTGGGGTCGCTGCTTGAAATGTGACCTGGTTAGGAGATGCACTTGTCTGAAAAAAAAAAAACCAGCACTGGACGTGGAGAGGAGGAGAGAATCAGAGAGGCTGCGCCAGCAGGGGCCGTGTCTGTAACTGTAGCATCAGCATCACGTTTGACATCATCATACCTGGTTTTTTAAAAAAAAAAAAAAAAAAGGAGGGGGTAGATTTCAAAGGGAAGCGCTTAATCGGAGCGCCAAATGCCAGTCAGCCGCTGCAGAGCCCAGCCCAGCCCAGCGCTTAGGGAGTTGCAAACCAAGGAATCCAAATCCCAAGATGTCCCTGCTGTCTCTCCAAGGGTAGAGAGCAAAAACCTGTGCTGTGCCGGGCCTCCTCAGGGAAGATGGGAGTGAGGAAAAGACAAACTCTCGGGTTACAAAGCCAACCAGGCTCAGGTGTCTAAAAGGAAATTTGGCCAGAGACACTCTTCTCTCTCCCCTGCCTCCCACCCAGAAGGGGCCTGCGCCATAGCCCTGACAGCTGGCTTCCTGCGAGTTATGGCTCTACAATAATGGGTGGCTTCGTTAAGACAAAAGCCATATAACAACTGGCTGCCTCAGAACTATTGCTGCCAAGCCCCACATGCTCTTTTCAAGGCAAGGCCTGAGCACTGAATAGCTGGTAAAACAGAGGCAGATGTCCTCCTCCCCAGGCAGCTGTTTAAAGGCTGTCACCCTTTTTGTTAGCTCTTCTGAGGGCAACCCTAAAAGGCAAATGTCTGGCCATTTCATCTGCCTTGAGGCTTCAAATCTGAAATAGGCACATTTGCTACGGTTTTGACTTCAAGTTGATTTTAATAAGTCACTGGGGAAGGGGGTGTGGGGAGGCTGGGTTTTTTTTTTTTTTTTTTTTGAGGTGTTTTTGTTAAAATTGTGATCTTTATCACTGCTTTTAGAAATATGTTGACATACACATTTCTGGGCACAATCCCAGGATCAGAGCAGAAATGGGGCGAGGTTTGTATCACAAATAAGTTGAAGAGGAAACAGATAATCTGACAGCACAAAACATATTAAACTTTTGGGATCCAAACCCTGGATTGTTTTTATTAAAAAAAAAACAAGAGTTTAAAAAAAATCAAAGGCAATGAAAAACATGATCTTAATCAATAGGGAGAAAAAAACACAGGTTACAAGGTTCATAGTCACCCTGAGTCTGGCTTGCCTGGATATTCTGAATGCATCAATGGCTTGGGCTGGAGTCCCTTGGGAAAAAAGAAAACAATAGCTCTCTTTCCGTGTTTTCTTTTTTCTTTGCAGCTGGACTTAGAGGTGCTGCTGCAATGAGGCCCTGGCCATTTATGTTTTCATCTCACAGTAAATAAAGCAGCCTTGCCTTGGCTAGCTGTACGCAGCCCCAAAGTATAATGAAAGAACAATTTGTTGTCATATAGACCAGGGGCAGACCCCCTCTTACTAGCTGGGTTCTTGGGCAAAATACCTAATCTATTTTCTATCTATAAATTAATGATGATGCCACTCACCTCAGAAGACTACCGTGGAACCCATGCAAAATTAAATACTAAGTGCCTGGGCATAGTGAACATTTCTAAAATGCTATTTCTTCTTCCCTCAGATTGGGAAGAGGTAGCTATGATGTCCCATTGTTCTGAATACACACTAACATTTGCCATCTTTTTCCATTTCAATCCTAGTCTTTTAGCAAAGCTAGTTATGTGTCTCCCAGTCATTAAGGAGGCAGAACCTAGATACCATACACTTCCCATCTCAATACTATCTTATGAAGTCCCTGGTCTTCTGGAATGACTATGGTTGCCCAATAAAGAGTTTGGAAAGGCTTTAACAAGATGCCCATCAATAAGAGAATAGCTGTTTCCAGACCCTTGAAGGTCAAAATGTTTTCCATATTCCTGGGTAATGCCTCCAATGGGACCTGCCTTCTGTAGCACCTTCAAGACGGGTCAATATTAGCCAAGGGCAAATCAACAACAATCCAGAATTGTTAATTCTGCTGTAAAGTTACTTAGATAAAATTCAAATTTCCAGATGAGAAAAAAGTTGTAGAAAACGGACAATAACTATAGTTTATAAAGAAGAAAAGGTTCTCCTAAATTTTGAGAGATTTACTGGCAGGTCAGCCTTTTGAAACCAAAGGGGCCTCAAAGCTGCTGGGTATATTTGATAAATGGTACATATATATATATATATATATTTTTAATATTTAGCAATACAAAATGGAAGGGCCTCAGTTTCCAAATAAGAAACTTAAATTTAACCACATCTTTAAAACCATTTAACCTCATTTCTAGATGACCTCACAGACAAAAATACAAACATACAAAGATGTTCAATCCAGAATTATTTAAAATAGCCAAACCTGGAAACCAAATCAATGTCCATTAGTTAGGGATCAACTAGTTAAATTATAATAACATACAAAAGGCTATTCTGCAGACACTAAAAATAAAGTTACTCTGTATCTATTGATAGCTAATGTGATCCACTGCTTATTACCCAGTAACGAAAGCTCATTATAGGAGACCATATATCACAGGTTGGGCTTCCCCTATGGCTCAGCAATACAGAATCTGCCTGCAATACAGGAGACTGAACTTTGATCCCTGGGTTGGGACAATCACCTGAAGGAGGAAATGCAGCCCACTCCAGTATTCTTGTCTGAAAAATCCCACGGACAGAGGAGCCTGGTGGGCTACAGTCCAAAGGGTCACAAAGGGTTGGACACCACTGAACAACTGAGCATGCACGCACATAGTATAGTGCAGCAGTTCTCAGATTTCTGGTCTCAGGAATCCTGTACACTCAAAGATTATAGAGGATTCCAAAGAACTTCTGTTTTTGTTTATATGAGATATACAGTATAGACACTGATATACTACTATACTTGAAAAAAATCCCGGTCTCTCAATTTTTCTGTGAACCAAAACTGCTCTAAAAGATTTTTCAAGGAAAAATTAATATTAAAAAAAAGTTTTTTTAAAAATAACAACACTGACTCATATTAACAACATAATGTATTTTATGGGGGAAAAATTATATTCCCCACCCTACTCCCTACAAAATGTAGTATTGTTTTATACTTTGGCAAATCCCTTTAATGTCTGGCCCAAAGGAAGAAAGGTAGATTAGCTTCTGCATTATAGCAAGCATTGTTAATTTGTTAGGGCTGCCATAACAAAATACCACAGACTGGGTGGCTTAAATAACATTTATTTTTTCAATAAATTCTGGAGGCTAGAAGTCCACAATTAAGGTGTTGGCAGACTTGGGAATTCCCTGGTGTTTCAGTGGTTAAGACTCTACTTTCACTGCTGGGTCTGGGTTCGATCCCTGGGCACAGCCAAAAAAAAAAAAGACAAAGGTGCTGGGAGACTTAGCTTCTCTCGTCTCCTCTTGGCTTGCAGATGTCTGCCTCCTTATTGTCACATGGTCTTTGCTCTGTGAATGCACATAGCTGATGCTTCTTTTTTGGTTGTCAAATGATCCTTTATTGAAGTATTTTCCTTTGTTGTCCTTAACTAGCTGGACGTTCCACTGGACCACTGTGGATGTCATCCATTATGTCACTGAGGGCGGCAGCCCTCAACACTGCAGTCCACAGACTGGGCAGTCCCGGGGGTCTCTCTAATGATTTCAGACAGTTCTTGAACTAAAAGTAAGTGCCACATCTGCTGGGCAATGGTGACAATCTCATCAAAAATTGTATTTCCACTGTGTTTAATGTTCTGCTTCTGTTTCTTGGGCATTCTTTGAGGGTTTTGATGATCAGGGCAGAGGCAAAAGGAACGTCCTCAGGCTGGCCCTGTCTGTTCCATATTGGTCAGTTTCACTGTCATTCTCAGACCCCTCTAATCACCAGTTACCAGGCAATATCATCAACCAAACATTTTTGCAGACAGACCCAGGGACCAATCTTGATAGTCTGGGGTCCATTGTTTCTTCATGTGTCCAAATTTCCTCTCCTTATAAGGACATCAGTCAGACTGGCTTAGGGCCTACCGTAATAGGCTCAGCCTCATTTTAACTTAACTACCTCTTTAAAGGCCCTATCTCAAAATAGTCATATTCTGAGGTACTAGGGGGTGAGAGCTTTAATATATGAATTCTCATGGGACACAATTCAACCCATAATAGCAGGTACAATGGGAAGTAGCTAGTAACAGCACAGCAGAAGTACTGAGAGCAAACTAAGTTATCTCTAAAAAACACCTATCTAAAACCTAAAACTACCAACTTATAAAATTCTAGAAAACATAAGAATATACACATATACTATTCTATTAACCATCAGTGTGACGATGTTACCATATCACATAGCCTCTGGAGACTACAATGTGCACTCAGGAGAGAATTAAGAGTGATAAAGAGGCAAATTATATCTTAGTATTTTCATGAGAATAGTAGGATCTTCTCGCCGCTCTAAAGGATTCAGGGACTCTGAGGGGACCAAAAACTACATTTTGAGAACCACAGATACAGGCTTTATGACCTCAGGCAAATTTCTTAACCTTATTAAATCTCAGTTTCTAAAATGAGGTATGATAACACCAACTTATCAGTTTATCAGGGCTTCCCTGATAGTTCAGTTGGTAAAGAATCTGCCTGCAATGCGGGAGACCTGGGATCGATCCATGGGTTGGGAAGATCCCCTGGAGAAGGGAAAGGCGACCCATTCCAGTATGCTGGCCTAGAGAATCCCAAGAACTGTATGGTCCATGGGGTCGCAAAGAGTTGGACATGACTGAGCAATTTTCACTTCATTTAACTTCAACACCAACTTAAGTGGGCTTGTGAAGATTTAATGTATAAATACACATTATTTACAAATAAATGACAAATGTGAATATTCTGTTAACATTAGCTATTATCATTTGTGAAAAATTACTTAGCAACATGATATATGTGCTTAAATGCACAAGTAGTAATAACCTCTGGATGAGGAAATTTATTTTTTAAACGAATATTTAAATTGAAGCATAACACCCACACTGGAAAAAGTTTAAGACATAAAAGTATATAGCTTGATGATTTTTCACACAGTAAGCTTATTTTACCTTTAAGAGATCATTTTATTAACAACAAAGTTATTGATAAACAACCACAACAGCTGCTCCTTTTCTCACCTATAGCATCCTTGGGCTTTGCTATCCATCTCCCTGCAGGCATAAAGACAGAATCTGAGAGAGGTTCCTTAACTCATATCCCTCTGGTTCCTTTTAGCGCCAGGAAAATGGCAGAGTGCAAGAGCAAACCTGAACTAAGCTTTGTGTCATTATGAAGCTGGATTCTCATCAGTGTCCAATTTAGTAAACCCTTAAGTTCACTTAAAAAATAACCATTATAAGTAACATTTATCATGTCTCTACCAAGGGTATGGAGTTTATCTGGGGGTAACTCATTATGCCCCATCCAAAAAAACCCACAAAATTATTCTCCATAACAAAGTTCTTTTTATAACACAGATCTTGTGTTACAATTGTGGTGAGAGATTCTCTTCCCCCTCCTCTTCTTCAAAGAGTTAAGGGTGAAGCCAGTGGTGCCTTAAAAGTTAACCGGAGGGGTGTCAGCTGCAACTTAACTCTATTTCAGTGCAGAATGAACTGCAAATTGGTAACACTAAGGGAGACTGGATTATAAGCAGAGATCAAATCCTCCAACCTTGACTTCATTACAGTTTGGTGAAAGGGGACCTGGAATCTTAAACAATTCAGTTAGCTCCATCAAAAATTATTTGCTTACATTGTTGCTCTTCATAAAATTTCTGTTATACATCATAACTACCTGCTACTCCCTCTCCACAACAGTAGTTAAAAGTGTACTTTCTTTAGAGCTATGGTGTCTCAAAAATTTGTCTACTGGCATCCAGGAAAAAAAAAACAAAACACATTTTTTCCCCCCAATTCTACTGATAACTACTAACCTATAAAATTCTACAAAACACAAAAATACACAGGCACACACACTATTAACCATCAGAGTGATGATGCCACCATATCATGTAGCTGTTGGAAAACTGCACTTAACAGTAATGCTAAGTCCTTAGATGCTCAGTTACCTCTAAATACTAAATAACAGAATTTTTGTTAAGAATTTATGACTCAGGGTAAAGAATCTGCCTGCCAATGCAGGAGACATGGATGCAATTCCTCGACTGTGAAGATCCCCTGGAGAAGGAACTGGCAACCCACTCCAGTATTCTTGCCTGGGAAATCCCATGGACAGAGAATCCTGGCAGACTACAGTCCATGGGGTCATAAAAGAGTCAGATATGACTTAGCGACTAAACAACAAGAACATATAAAGTTACATTTTCAAAAGACAAAAATTTTATTTCTAAAAATATAAGTCATACCTCTGATATTCAAAAGAAGACATCTTTATTTCCTGGACAAGGTCGCTCAATGGTAGCTGTCAGAGAGAAGCCAGTTAGACAGAAGCAGTACCAAGATGAGATGAGGGCACTCAACTCCACAATCTGCTATTCACTACTACCCCTGGGAGCACTTATTCCCATATGCCATCGAACAATCAGAGGTGAGCGGAGTAAAAGCTCCACTTAAATAAAAACTGAGTATTACCTGTAGAAAGCTTTTTTTGGGAAAAAAAAACAACCCTGCAGACACCAATATTAAGTCCTGGAAGAATAAAACAGCTGTACCAGTGAATAAGTGATGGCAGCATCGTATCCCGATGTACACCAAGGGGGTCAAACTAAAACTAAACAGGAATACCAGACTAAACACACAGTCACTTTAGAAATACATTTATTCACAAATGATCTGTGCTGTCACAATGATAACAAATCTGAGTATTACATACAGTCTTCTCAGTTAGTGGCCTTATTAACACACGGGGTTCAGAATCAGACTTCTCAAACGGAAAGTAAGAATCAGGATGAGACTAAGGAGTGAAGGTCAGACAGAGGCCATGGAGAGAGGAAAGCTGCGAGGGGCAGGGATGAGAGGTGACAGTGAGGCTGGAGCTGCCCAGCAGAGAGCGTGGCAGGGCTGAGGGGTGGGGCTAAGCAGGGGAGCCCCCGCCCTCTGCCAATGCCTTCTGTGGCTGACATTCTCCTGGGAAACTCTGCACAGTCCTGCTGATATCATGGTTTCAATTGCTGCTGCCCTGGGAAGTAAACAGAAAACAGCCACAATACTGCAGCTCAGTCAGGGGTATGGGAAGGCAAGGGTTAGGGTGGGATGAAGGAACAGGAATTGAATCAGCATAAAAGGGACGAACTTCAGAAGAAAAAGGACAGATCAAAGTAAGAGGTTAAAACCTTTACCAGTTATTTTGCTTAAGTTAAAATTATAAGTAGTAAAGGAACTGAAAGCAGGGTCTCAGATATTTGTACACCCATGTTCACAGGGCATTATTCACAACAGCCAAAAGGTGGAAGGAACCCAAGTGTCCATCGATGAAAGACTGGATAAACAAAATGCGGTACAATTGGCCCTCAACACATCCATGGATCCCACATCCGTGAAGTCAGTCAACTGTGGACCAGAAATATTCACAAAGTTACAGAAAGGAAAACTTGAACTTACTGTGTGCCGGCAATTATTTACATGACATTTACATTGTATTTGGTATTATAAGTAATTTAGAAATGACTTAAAGTATCCAGGATGGTATGTATAAGTTATATGCAAATACTATACCATTTTATATAAGGGACTTGAGAATCCACAGATACAGAGGGAGGTCCTGGGACCAAGGGAAACTGAGGGATGACTGTATACACATCCAATGGAATATTATTCATTCTTAAAAAGGAAGGAAGTCCTGACACATGCTACACATAGATAAACCTTGAGGGCATTATGGTAAGGAGAATAAGCCAGTCACAAAAAGACAAATATTGTATGATTCCACTTACACGAGGTAGTCAAATCCACAGAAATAGAAAGTAAAATGGTGGTTGCCGGCGGGGGGGGGGGGGGGGGGAAGAGTTTTTTAACGGGTATAGAGTTTCAGATTTGCAAGACACAAAGGTTCTGGAGATACTTCACAAGATGAATATAATTAACATTACTGGACTGTACACTTTTAAGTGGTTTAAGACTGTAAAGTTTATGTTCTGTATTTTTTACCACAATGAAAAAGAAATTCTGAGTATTGATTAAAAGTCAGAGTGTAAGAGGAAGGGAAAAATACAAACCTTCTAGAATTTGTTGATATTTGATCTAGGTGGAGAGATTAATACGATCATACATCTGTAATTCTCTTAAAGTATTAATATTAATACAAAAGACTTTAAAGGCTGGGGCAAAATCAGTAGGTATATAAGAAATACTGTGAGTCTGAGCTCCAATGGGCTTCAGAGGTACACTTCCAGAGAAGAGCTTTGGAAAGAGTGTTAGATACTGTGAAAGATGAACAAGCATATGTTCTCCCTATGCCCACAACTATGCTGACAGTGTGGTGACTGTGGACAACCATTAGACACCATGGCATCCTCAGGGAGCCACCCAGGGAAGTTATCACCCAATTTTCCACATCCCTCCTTGGCACTTAAAATGATGGCACTTCTCCCTCAGCACCTTGTGAGGATGTCTAACTTCCAGTGAGTCCCAAGATCCACCTCAGGAGAAGTCAATCTGTCCACAGGAGGCATAGTTTCCAAAGCTGTCTACTGTGAACCTCTGAGAGATGTGAATTGAATTGAGCTTTAGGGTACCAAAGTAGAAGTTCTCAAATAGCTGAAAAAGAAAAATAAAAACCCAGAATGAATATCCAAAGAAAATCACAGACAAAAATATTAAACATCTGATTCTCTTGTAAAAATCTCTTGCTGTGTGTGTCCACAACAATCCCAACAAACCTCTTCTGCTTTGTTTCTCAATATTCTCATCTGAAAAATGGTCCTAGACAGCAGGGACAGGAGTGGGAGTGAGGGGAAAACAGCAACTCTTTGTCGACTGATTGAAAAGACTCCTCTGACAAAATGCACTAGAGAAAGAGGTCTGAGAAGTCAACTCCAAAATGTGTCTATTGAGGAGATATGACCAAGAACTTGTAACAAACATCCTGGGGCCATACCCTGATTCACATGGCCTAACAAAGCTGCTTCTATGGACCTTCAGTTACTGACCACAGGGAATGTTAGTTTTGTTACAGCCAGGATAAAATTTGATATAATACATTCCTCTATCTCGTCAACAACATTTATTAGAAACAGTGACTAAAATAAACAGAAGATAAGGCTCCTGCCCTACAAATGATTTTGATAACTTAGCGAGGAATTTAGAATACTCTCACACACAAAACAGCTAGGGAAACACTTCTATTGAATGATATAACAAGTACAAATGATAATGTTTATCAAAAACCTTTCATTAGACTTTGGAGTCAAGCCAGTATCTTAAAGTAAATGCTCTTTACTACAGTTCTTTATTTTAAAAGCTTTCAACTTTGTCAGAGGAAGGGATGAGCCACACTCTGAGAAAGACCTACTCCTGTGATGAGCACATTTACAAGGCAGAATGCAAAATGACATCAGAATTCATCCCAAGAAAATTAAGTTACAATGCTTAGATAAGGAGTGTCAAAGAGCAAAGGGCTGCTCTTTTTCTGTTAGGATGCAAGAGTTGCTCTTTCTTAAATGTCAGCATGATCCCAAGAAAGCCTTTTAGTATGTGAACCAACAATGCTTGAGTAGAACCTAAGGCTGAGACCTTTGCACACTAGCAAGTGACTGTCTTGTCTCTTCACTTATTTTTATACTCTCTCTACAGCCATGGACTTTAGCCATTGTCACCTTTTCTCTTCCTGCAATTAATGGCCTAGCAAAATGCCTGGGGTTCATTAAAGGCTAACTTTATAAGGCCCAGTAAATATTGATTCTTCAACATGACATCAACTTGACCCCAAAGATCTATTTAGAGGTTGTGTGCTGCATTATCTTGTCTTTCAGAAAGGTGATCAGCTCTTGCCTGCATTGATCTACACAATTAACTTGTCTTCCTGGCTTTGGCAGCCTGTTCAAACCATATCTACCCTTTTGTGTAAGAAAATACTGCCTGAAATGTTTATTGGCTAATCCCCTTTGCTGAATATTAATTTGAAGTGAAAACCGCATCAACAAGACTGACAAGATTTGTAGCTTTACAAACTGAAGCCTTCTAGGTACAAAAAAGACATAACCAAATGGGCAATAAAAAACAAGACAAAAACAAAACTAAAAGGGAACTCGTAATACTTTCAACAAGTTACTTTTTAGGGATTAGCAGCCCATGATTCTCCTCTTTGTGCCTTTGTTTCCATGTGATGGAGACACCACAGCTAGGAGCTGGAAGGTGCTTATCTCTGACTTCACTTCAGCATGATCTGACAGGGAGATTTCTCATGCTTTAGGTTTGAAGTGAAGAGTAAATACAGCTACAATGAAGTTAGCTGGGATGTGATTTCAATGCATTAATTACAAAACTGAAACAGCAGACTGAACACAAATTCTCTTGCTTCTCTAAGGCAAGAGTAGTGGGTGGGAAGAGTAAAGTCAGTCTAAACTTTCACTAGGCTATGTGGGAGCTGTGGACAGACACCACCGCCCACAAGACAAGACCATAAAGGGCAAGGACTCAAAAAGATGAACAAGTCAAAGTACCTTCCTTATAAACTGCAAAGCACTACTGAAAAGTAAATATTGCCTATGATGTTGAAAACATCTTTCTGCTCTTTTTGAAGTGATAAAGTGAAGTGAAAGTCGCTCAGTCGTGTCGACTCTGCGACCCCATGGACTATACAGTTCATGGAATTCTCCAGGCCAGAATACTGGAGTGGGTAGCCTTTCCTTCCTCCAGGGGATCTTCCCAACCCAGGGACCGAACTCAGGTCTCCCCCATTGCAGGCACTTTTTTTAACCTGTCCTTATTCTACCTTCATGGGCTGCCATCTTCTTGCACACCTGTGGTAACATCATAATCAAATGAATTTCCTATCCAAAGTCCCTACTGCAGTGTCAAGCTTCATCTTGGCCTTTTCTGTCCCCATGTCCTTGTTCTTGCTGTGTATGTATGATGATTTAGTAACAATCTTTCAGAGTTATTTTTAGTCATTGTTATATCTTCAGTCTTAAGCTTTTGTTTTAGTTCTGCCTATTTCTAGTGATTCATTAAAATATAAGCAGTCTGGAAGAAGGGTATTTTATGTTCTTCAAAGCTGAATTCCATTATATGCTGTAACTGTAGCCAGGAGACTGCATATGATCAATAAATATTTGTTGGATAAAATGACAACAAAAACAAATGTTGAAAATGTCTGTGTACTCTGTGTTAGAAAAGAGAAAACATGGCCTTGTTTAGATGGATATAAAGATTTTATTTATAGATCACCATGTAGGAATCCTTGAGGACTTACACCTCAACTGTAATTACTTGTGAAGAAAAATTTTATTAGTAACAGAAATTTCATATATTCCTTTAAATTTCTATGTTTTTCTTATTTGTCAAAGCCTAGTCTTGACTCAGATTTTTGATCTAGAACGTCACTGAGCACCTGATGACGTGCATTTTCTTGTAAAGAGGCGTATGACGTGGTGCTGTATCCCAGGCAATCGCCATCTGGTTAGGGTGACGGGGTATGTGTCAGAAGAGAGGCATGTTGATGACATGGGTTTGTTCACCTTCTGACAAGTTATTGTGTTATGTATTCAATTAAAAAGTTTACCTAAAACAATATAGGCAGCAAAGGTTAAATGTGGGAGGAGAGGTACTGGCATTCAATAAACACAAAAATGGGAGGTAAGAAAACGATGGAGAGAGCTCGGTCTCTAGAAAAACACTTTAGAAGAGACAGAAACTGAGCTGGGCCTTGCAGCAAGTCTAAGACTTAGAGAAGAGGAGGAGGGAGGGCAGCATGGAGGCAGCAACGGGTCTGGAGGGTCAAGGAGACCAGTTTAGATATATGGAGGGCTCCTAAAAAGAGGCAGTGAGAAGCACTAAAGCTAGAGACATAAGGAAGGTGAATGAGATTAACAGGGTGACCTGAGGGTGGATTCAGAAGTGAGATTTCATTCTAGATGGTGGGAACCACTGAAGGCTTCTGAGTAAGCTTGGGGCCCAAGATGAAAACCAAAGGAAATTAATCTGGGTGTGATATATATTGTGCTAACTGGAGAAAGGAACAAGAGAATAAAGAAAAGGACACCAGGGTAGTATTTAAGTTGTGACATAATGAGTGTCTCTTGACTAAAAATAGTAGTAGTGGGCCTGGAAAGATTGGAGCAGATGTGAAATACTATGAATGAAACATAGAACAGACTCTGTGATTTTCTGGATATGAAGGAGGATACAGGAGATGAGAAAAGTCATGGATGAAAGGGTAAAGGGTATGTGAGGGCACCAGTGATAGTAGCAGAATATTTCTGACTGGGAGCTATTTCATAGGGAAAAACAAAAACAATTCAGGTCTGTATCTTTAGCTGTGTGTCTCAAGCCCTTCTTCAACCAAGGGTTTGCCTGGTATGCTCTGAGAATATAAATGAAAGAATCT
Organism: Antilocapra americana; assembly: GCA_007570785.1. Classification (NCBI taxonomy): domain Eukaryota; kingdom Metazoa; phylum Chordata; class Mammalia; order Artiodactyla; family Antilocapridae; genus Antilocapra; species Antilocapra americana. The sequence continues at coordinate 1,212,098 of ML662446.1, forward strand.
ATAGCACAGTTAAGTGGAAGTACATCTCATAAAAAAACTTTACAACTGTCCATTTTTTAAAATTGAGTAGTAGTTCTCTATATATTGGGGAAATGAACTACCTGTGTGATGAATTGCAAATACATTTTCCCCCAGTTTGTCATTTGTCTTTTGACTTCACTTATGGTGATTTTTACCATATCAATTTAAACTTTTATAAACTCAAATATATCATAACAGGAGATTTTTAAAACAAAGTTACCTAATGCAAATACTGTTATATATTAAAAGATCAAGGTGAACAATGTACATGTAAGTGTTGACAATAACACTCATGAAATAAAGATCCTAATAGCCAGAGCTTACTGAGTAACCATGCAGGTCAGATATTACTCTTTGGGCTGTATGTGACTGACTATCTGACGGCCTCCTCATTTTAGAGTTGAACGTGAAGTTTAAAAGGCTAAAGTAACTTGCCCAAGAATACACAGCAAATAAACAGTAGAAAACTGACATTCATAAAGTTTGAAAAAGGAGAAAAAAAAGGAAACTAAGATTAAAACTCAGAACTTATATACAAACCAGAAACAGACCCACAGACATAGAAAACAAGTGTCTGGTTACCAAAGAGGAAAGGTGGAGAGAGATGAGTTAGGAATTTAGGATTAACCTATCCACACTAATGCTGCTGCTGCTGCTCAGTCACTTCAGTCGTGTCCGACTCTGTGCGACCCCACAGACGGCAGCCCACCAGGCTCCCTCGCCCCTGGGATTCTCCAGGCAAGAACGCTGGAGTGGGCTGCCATTTCTTTCTCCAATGCATGAAAGTGAAAAGTGAAAGTGAAGTCACTCAATCATGTCCAACTCTTAGCAACCCCATGGACCGCAGCCTACCAGGCTCCTCCGTCCATGGGATTTTCCAGGCAAGAGTATTGGAGTGGGGTGCCATTGCCTTCTCTGAACCTATACACACTATTATATATAAAATAGATAACCAACAAGGGGCTACTGTATAACACTGGGAACTATACTCAACACTGGGTAATAATCTACATGAGGAAATAATCTGAAAAAAAAAAAAGATACACATGTATGCACAAGTGAATCACTTTGCTTGGACCATATAGAAGGCTGAGCTTAGAAGAATGGATGCTTTCAAACTGTGGGGCTGGAGAAGACTCTTGAGAGTCCCTTGGACAGCAAGGAGATCAAACCAATCGGTCCTAAAGGAAATAAACTCTGAATATTCACTGGAAGGAATGATGCTGAAGTTGAAGCTCCAATACTTTGGCCACCTAATGCAAAGAGCCAACTCACTGGAAAACACCTTGATGCTGGGTAAGATTGAAGGCAGGAGGAGAAGGGGGTGATAGAGGATGAGGTGGTTGGATGGCATCACCAATTCAATGGACATGAGTTTGAGCAAACTCCAGGAGATAGTGAGGGAAAGGGAAGCCTAGAGTGCTGCAATTCATGGAGGTTACAAAGAGTTGCACATGATTGGATGACTGAACAACAATACTTCGATTTAAAAAAAAAAAAAGACTCCATGTTCATGGATTGGAAGAATTAATATAGTGAAAATGAGTATACTACCCAAAGCATCTATAGAGTCAATGCAATCCCTATCAAGCTACCAGTGATCTTTTTCAGAGAACTAGAACAAATAGTTTCACAATTTGTATGGAAATACAAAAAACCTCAAACAGCCAAAGCAATCTTGAGAAAGAAGAATGGAACCGGAGGAATCAATCTGCCTGACTTCAGACTATACTACAAAGCTACAGTCATCAAGATAGTATGGTATTGGCACAAAGACAGAAATATAGATCAACGGAACAAAACAGAAAACCCAGAGATAAATCCACGCACCTGTGGACACCTTATCTTTGACAAAGGGGGCAAGAATAAACAATGGAGAAAAGACAATCTCTTTAACAAGTGGTGCTGGGGAAACTGGTTAACCACCTGTAAAAGAATGAAACTAGAACACTTTCTAACACCATGCACAAAAAAAACCTCAAAATGGATTAAAGATCTAAATGTAAGACCAGAAACTATAAAACACATAGAGGAAAATAAAGGCAAAACTCTCCCTGACATAAGTCACAGCAGGATCCTCTATGACCCACCTCCCAGAGTAACAAATAAAAGCAAAAATATACAAATGGGACCTAATTAAATTTAAAAGCTTTTGCACAACAAAGGAAATTATAAGCAAGGTGAACAGACAGCCTTCCGAATGGGAGAAAATAATAGCAAATGAAGTAACTGACAAAGAATTCATCTCAAAAATACATAAGCAGCTCATGCAGCTCAATGCCAGAAAAATAAATGACCCAATCAAAAAATAGGCCAAAGAACTAAACAGACATTTTTTCAAAGAAGACACATAGATGGCTAACAAACACATGAAAAGATGCTGAACATCACTCATTATCAGAGAAATGCAAATCAAAACCACAATGAGGTAACATCTCACAATGGTCAGAATGGCTGCTATCAAAAAGTCTACAAACAATAAATGCTGGAGAGGGTGTGGAAAAAAGGGAACTCTCTTACACTGTTGGTGGGAATGCAAACTAGTACAGTTACTATGGAGATTCCTTAAAAAACTGGAAATAGAACTGCCATAAGATCCACAACCTAGCAATCCCACTGCTGGGCATACACACCCAAGAAACCAGAATCAAGAGAGACACATATACCCCAATGTTCATTGCAGCACTGTTTACAATAGCTAGGACATGGAAGCAACCTAGATGTCCATCAGCAGACAAATGGATAAGAAAGCTGTGGTACATATACACAATGGAATATTACTCAGCCATTAAAAAGAATGCATTTGAATCAGTTCTAATGAGGTGGATGAAACTGGAGCCTATTATACAGAGTGAAGTAAGTCAGAAAGAAAAACACCAATACAGTATATTAATGCATATATATGGAATTTAGAAAGGTGGTAACAATGACCCTATATGCAAGACAGCAAAAGAGACACAGATATAAAAACAGACTTTTGAACTCTGTGGGAGAAGGCGAGGGTGGGATGATTTGAGAGAATAGCATTGAAACATGCATATTACCATATGTGAAACAGATCACCAGTCCAAGTTCGATGCATGAAACAGGGCACTCAAAGCCAGTGCACTGGGACAAACCTGAAGGATGGGATGGGGAGGGTGGTGGGAGGGGAGTTCAGGATGGGGGACACAAAAACTCCCAGGGCTGATTCATGTCAATGTATGGCAAAAACCACTACAATGTTGTAAAGTTATTAGCCTCCAATTAAAAAAAAAAAAAAAAGACTCAAACTCAGGCAGCCTGCCTCTAGAGTCTGCGCTCTTTAGCCTCTGCACTCTTTCCTAGTAGGTGAGATCCCTTAAAACCTGGCCCTGTTAAACTACAGAGAGGAAGCTTGACTCACAAAACTCCCAAAGGCTGAGATGAACATACTCTTTCCTTGTTACTTCTACTTTCACTGTCATCTCTTATCTTGGACCTGGTTTAAGACTCAGTGGCTCTATTCTGGCTAGAAGAATTTTAATTGAATTCTGGTTGAAAATAAGCACAAATCAACTAAATCGCTCCATTTAATTAGGTACCTGAATGGAGAAGAAGAAAAAGCTTAAACTACAAGTTTAGAAAAGAAAAGAGAAACTTGGTTGCTCCTTTCAGGCTAACATAGTCAAAGAAGAGCAAAGTGGTCTATTGTTTAGAAAATAAAAGACAGAACAGGAAAATTTTAAATTCAAGAAGAATTACAGCAAGGTATTTAAATCATGTTGAGTTTTTTCTCCTCACTTGTTTTACAACAATTCCTTGGGGATTTTGAAACCTAAACCTTTTTCTTTCTGAAAACATTTCTCTCTGGTGTGCGCACATAGAGCCCTGTTGTGCTGGAAGCCAGTATTTTTTAAAGTCTGCCATAAAGGAACAAAACAATGAACAGCTGCACAAAACTACAAACATTTGATGAGAAAATAAAAACAGAGTTTAAGACCGCCGATATTTGCAACATCACTTGTAAGTAATATGTACTAATTTGGACAATTTAAGAAGAAAATTTAAAACCTAAGTATGACATTTGAAAACTGTCAACCATACCGCTGCTATCCTTTATTGACTGCACTACTCACAGTTATCTTCAGGAAATTAAACAAACTCTTCCTATCACTGAGTGAAGAGAGAAATGTGGACCACCAAGCTGAAAAGGCTTTTGGTCAAAACCAAAGTTTCCCTGACAGAATCTCAAGACCAGATCTAACCATCTTGCTGTCCCCTGCTCACATGATCTGTGACACCTACTGGTTTTTAGTTTGTACATGGTTGTTTCCTAGGGAGAACACAGAAGGAATTATTATTTCTGGAAGTATAGTGCTACACACTGAAAGAAAGCAAATAGCAAGACTTCAGGGCTAACTGTGGTCATTTTGCCTTGTACTCATTTCAGACATTCTACTCCTTCCTCTCAGGCTCCATGACACAACCATAAAATACCAGAAATAATTCCACATGTGACAAGGTTGAAAACATGAGCCTGAAAATCTCAGTGAGAGGTGGGGAAGAGAGTGATGAGGAACCTTCTCATAGCTACACTATCAAGCTACAGAACTGAGTGAATGGCCAATCCTCAACAGCACAATGACAGACATGCTGGAGATCCCTCTCTTAGACTTCCCAGATAGGCCCACTCTCTTTCTTCAATCTCAGGCAAAGTAGTGGCCACTCTCTTCAAAGATTTCTCCTTTAAGAAAACCTATTTCTTGTGCTAGGTAGACTCAGTGAGCTATTTGCTGCCTAATGTGACTTCAAAAAGAGGAAATTCAGTTTTGAAGTCTAAAATGAAGACTCAAAATATGTAATTCTTGGCAAAAGAAATAAGAGCCAAATGAACAAATGACATCTAATTAAACTTAAAAGCTTTGCATAACAAAGGAAATCAATGACAAAATGAAAAGACAATCTAATGAATAGGACAAAGTATTTGCAAATGATATGGCTGACAAGGGGTTAATATACAAAATAAATAAACAGCTCATACAACTCAGTAACAACCAAAAAAAAAAAAAAAAACCAACTAAAAAATCGGCAGAAGACCTGAATAGACATTTTCCCAAAAAAGACATACAGATGACTAAAAGGCACATGGAAGGATGTTCAACATCATTCATTATTAGACAAATGAAATGCAGATGGAAACAACAATGAAATAACACCTCACACTTGTTAGAATGGCTATCATCAAAAAGTCAGTAACAAATGCTGATGAGGATGTGGAGAAAAGGGAATCCTCCTATACTGTTGGTGGAAATGTAAACTGGTACAGCCACTATGTAAACTGGTACATCAGGCATGGAAGTTCCTTATAAAACTAAAACCGAATAAGGCATGGAAGTTCCTTATAAAACTAAAACCGAATATGACCCAGCCATTCCACTTCTGGGTATATATTAAAAAAAAAATTTTTTTAACACCAATTCAAAAAACTACATGTACATTAATATTCATAGCAGCACTGTTACATAACAGCAAAGAAATGAAATTCATCAATAGATGAATAAATAAAGAAGATGTGGTGTACCTAATACATATATACATATATATACACACACACATTCATACTTATACACATATAAATATTTGTGTGTGTGTATATACAGGAATATTACTCTGCCATAAAAAAGAATAAAATTATGTCATTTGCAATAACAAGGGTAAACCTAGAGAGTATTATGCTTAGCTTAAATATGTCAGGCAGAAATAGACAAATATTATATGCTATCACTTATATATAAAATCTAAAAAATAAAACAAATATACACAACAAAATAGAAACAGACTCACAGATATAAAAAACAGATTAGTGGATACCAGTGTGGAGAGGAAGAGGGAAGGGGCAAGATAGGGATATGAGATTAAGAGATACAAAATATTATGTATAAAATAGATAAGCAACAAGATATATCATACACTATAGGGAATCATAGCCATTACTTTGAAATAACTTTAAATGGAGTACAATCTATAAAAATACCGAATCACTCTGCTGTACACCTGAAACTAACATAATTTTGTAAATCAACTATATATATATATATTTTTTAATGTAAGTCCTATGAAATTTATAGTCATTCTTGATATATGTGAGTTAAACTAACTCTTAGAACATAATCTGGTGCAAATGAAAATAAACTGGTATTCAATTAATGCAAGTATTTAGAAGGACAGAGTGGGTCCTGTTTCTCCCCCAACAAAGGATGATCTTTATTGTTTCCATGTATGGCAATTAGATTTTTGAAGCCTAAAATACACAGGAATAGCAAATGCATACTACTTTGAAGTTTTCCCAGTGTTTCTCTTCTATAATCTGTTTTACCAACTTCTATTTCTCACAATTACCTCTTGTTTACAGATAAAAGTAATGGTAATAACACTATTTTGTACTTAATAGTAATGCTCACCCACTTCCCTCCTTACCAGGGATGGTATGAGGATGAATGGAAGATAGTCTGATAAACACTTTTGAGCTCTTTGGAAGGCACTCCTGCAGGAAGCCTTGCGGAAGCTAAATAACACCTTTCATCCAAGGATCTATAAGTATCTCACAAAGCCCAGATCATTAACCCTTCCAAAAATCACTGTGACATAAACCAGAGCTCAGCACTACTATCCTCATTTAAAAGATAAGAAACAGAGACAGGCTAGGACCACTAACACTGTGACATAAATTTAACAGTTTCCGAGACCAGGCCTAGAACAGAGGCAGTGGCAGGCCATGTCCACATGGCAGCGTGCATCTGTCTCACAATCTGAATAACAAATCTGTACGAGAGAACGCTAAGTGGGGAAGAAGCTCCATTTGTGGGCCATGGGTATGCAATCTGACAGCAAAGGAAGTGGTTACTTGGTTTTGTGGCCATGAAAGAGAAATAAGTAATGTGAAAAAACTTGAATCATAGCCCTTGGAGGATCCTAATAGAAAACAACAAAATAAATAATGATATACTTCAGAAGTATTTTTCACCCAATTGGCCTCTAGGTACAATAAGAAAAAGACTTTAGGCAGTAAACAGAAAGATGTGGACATCAGACTAAAAATTTAAAAATTTGGAAAATACCACACAGCTTTTCATATGCTATTCTGCTAATCTCACTTAAGAGTTAAGATCACAAGTAAGTTTCTTTTCCCACAAGTAAGTTTTGTTTCAAAATCTTATTTGTTAAAATCCCCCAAACCTTAAAAAATGATTCTGAGTTTCTGTCAAGGAACCCGGCAATTCCAACTTTCAAGCCTTCTTGTACCTTGCATTTTCCTTCTGGCTATGTGTGAGGTAACTTCTGAAGAGAGCAAATATGAGAGATGCAAAGAGACAAGAAGGAAAATGATGAGCCGACACCTCAGGTCCAAAACACCTTTCATCCACATAAAAAATATTCATATAGGCTGCACTCACGTGGCTTTTTTCTAAATCTTCACACAAGAATACAATGGAGTCTATTCACACTGAGGTAAGCCATGTCCCTCCAAACACACACAAACATACACAACTTCACCTGGAAACCAAAGATAGAAACTTCTTTTTTATTGAAAAGAGAAATCAAAACAGTTCTTAGGGCAAATGAGACTTCAGTGCTTTCCTGTCAATAACCACAAAGCTACACTCTCTCTCAATTTCTCGATCTTTACACAGAGACAACACCTTACAAGGATATTCTGCAGTTACAGGAAGATAAATTATCAGACGGTATTTTGAGCTCTATTATTGTCACTCACCAACTATAACCTCCAATGCATCATCACAAGACAAAGAGCAGCTTCCTTAAAAGCAAATAAGAAAAGTCAAGTAGGAACTCTGATAGCTTACAGTCTCTGCAGTCATCAACTGGCCTTACGGGGCTGTAATATTTTTAAAGAATGGAGCAGAAACATCTATTTCAGAATAAAAGACAATGTGGCTGTTAGGTGGTTACTCTCCCAGTCTTCTCCAAATACAGCCCTAACTCCACCTCAGATACCACATCTAATCTGAAATCTGAGACTGCAGTAATCAGTGGTGAGACAGCCAATAGTAACAGCTAATAATAGTCAATAAAAATGGGACATAATGTATTTCCAGAAGGCCAAGGGCACCTCGGAGCCAAGGAACAAGTCAAGGCCAGTCTGTGTGAGAAGTAATTTTTATCGTTAATTACCTCTGTAATCAGAGGACTCAGCCACGATTTTCCAACCTATTAGCACATCACTCCTGCTTTAGGCACCTCCATTACATCAGTACCAAAAAGCTTGCAGGTCACCAGAGCTGAAGTCTCATCTCCACTGACTTCAATGGCATGGGAACATCATCAGGCTGCGCACACAGAACAGGAACATGAACTTCCCTCACTGATTCTGCTCTCCCAAACCATGTGCCTGTCTTGGCTGCAGTGAGCATGAGGAATGTTATGAGCCTGACCTGAGGAGCTGCCAGGCAGAAGCCAGACAAACAGCCAAGGAATGAAGGCTTTAAAACCTCCTTCAAATAATTTCGCAGGGTTGCACTTCTGGATGTGTGGCCTGAGCCTCACTGCTGATGTAAGGATTATCAAGTTTAAGGCTCAGCTGGTAAGGTCAAATGACCTATTAAGAGAGTGAATTAAAACTGTTCTCTACAAACAAAATGCCAGGCAGTTCTGCTGAGCACCTCAATACTCAAAATGCCAGGGGACTTCCCCTCCCCTCCCTTCCCTTTTCGGTTTTTAAAAGTAGCAAGAAAAAAAAATGTGGGGTGGAGGTAGGAGGCAGGAAGAGAGAAGAGGCTGTGCTGACGCGGCTGAAGAACCCGACCTCATCTCAGCACACACCAGCACGCTCTGCTGGTTCCCAAAGCAGCATGCAGAATTGGCATCGGAGAGAGGCCGCTGGGAGTCAGTTTGCTGCAAAATTTCTTCCGGAGAAAGCCTTGCCTTCAGGCATGGATATTATTGCTTCTTCAGGGCAAAACTGCCCCAGGTGGCTGCTGGCGAGCAGGAACTCTTCAATGCCCTAAGCCTGTGCCCACCAACCCTAAGGGCAGATGCCCTTGCAGAATCTAGGTTGTTTCCACAGATAAATTCTTTCCCTCAGAAGGCAGCTGCCTAATGCTCATTCAAATGTGTTACCACTCTTGCTTTCAGGTTGGTCATCTTCCCTCAGGGATTACTCATAACTGTCCCTCAAACAACAGCAACAGGAGGTAAGTGTTTGATCTTTATATCATACATATCATACAGGAGAAAGGAAGTTCCAGTCAGCAGAAAGGGGCAGAGATGATATCTGCTCAGCCTGGGGGGTCTCTGGGCAAGTGGCTTTAGGCAGGCAGGGCACAAAGATGCTGACTATTCTGTCAAGTGACAAATTTGGAAAAAGAACAATGAGATGAGAGAAAAGGTCATCAGGTGCAGCCACCTCCACTCCAACTTCTCCAATGGGAGGACAGCAATCAGAAAACTTAAAAGAGCAAATCAGAGGCCCCTTGGCAACATCAGGCACTGGCAAGAGTATATATACATATAAATAAGAGCTGTCCAAAAATCAGCTAGGTTTGAAATGCTTCCTTAAAAGATGGGAGAGAGGTTGCCACATGTTATCTTACATTTTCAACCAAATCATCTTATGTTATTAAACAACAAAACATGAAATATTCTGTCCTCTGTCAGGACCATAGGAAACCTGCTGTCAGTAGCACCAATGCAACATTATCTATTATGACACACTCTTATCTGTAATCCAGTCCAGATGGCCTCCTTCTCTTCTGCAAAGGTGTGGGCTAAATGCCAAATAAGCAAAAGGCCTTGGGAAAGGGATAGGATTATCATTCCCACCCCACCGACACACTTCAGGAGTTGCAATATATCTACAATTTAAGGAACTGGTATCAATGTTTTAACTTACAACTGAGAGAACAAACTTTGAACTGGAGTTCTGAATGATTTATATTTTGTTTTTCTACTTTATTTTGTAATAATAATGTTCACCTATGAGCATTAATTCTAAAATTGCTTCATCACTGAGATATGGGAAAGAAGACATTATTTCTTAAGAAATCATGTTTCACTGCATCATGAACTTCACTCTTGTTTCTTTATCTCTTCCCATGATGTCCTCCGACATTTGGAATAACACTTAGACATTTGCTGGCACTAAGCCACCTAATCTAACAGGGTTTCATTTGGCCTGGTCTCTAAAACAATAGGCTGGCTCAAAAAAGACAGTGCCCTGTCACCGTCTCTAGGTATAGATTTATACTGGCTTGTTGTTGTTCAGTTGCCAAGTCGTTTCCGACTCTTTGAGACCCCATGAACTGTAGCAGGCCAGGCTCCTCTGTCCTCCACTATCTCCCAGAGTTTGCTCAAATTTATATCCACTGAATTGGTGATGCTATTAATATCTAACCATCTCATCCTCTGCTGCCCTCTTCTCCTTTCACCTTCACTCTTTCTCAGCATCAGATTCTTTGCGGTATGTTTATACTGTAGCTAAAAAACCATAATGGAAATATATAATACATGCCCATATAACATATATAATGGAATATTATATGGGCATGTAAACATACAGTGGAATATTAGTCAGTCTTAAAAAGAAACTAGATCCTGATACATGCTACAATGTGGATGAAACTTGGAAATATTATAGGATTGAAATAAACCAGAAACAAGGAAAATATTGTATAATTCTACTCATATACAGTACTTGCTGCTGCTAGTGTTGCTGCTGCTAAGTTGCTTCAATCGTGTCTGACTCTGTGCCACCCCATACACGGCAGCCTACCAGGCTCTTCCATCCCTAGGATTCTCCAAGCAAGAACACTGAAGTGGGTTTCCATTTCCTTCTCCAATGCATAAGAATGAAAAGTGAAAGTGAAGTCACTCTTTGTGACCCCCCTGGACTGCAGCCTACCAGGCTCCTCCATCCATGGGAGTTTCCAGGCGAGAGTACTGGAGTGGGGTGCCACTGCCTTCTCCGTATGCAGTACATATAGGAGCCAAATTCACAGAGGCAGAAAGCAGAATAATGAGTGCTAAGGGCGGAAGGGAGGGGAGAAGAAAGTTACTGTTTAATGGGTACAGAGTTTCAACTTGGGATGATCCAGTTCTGAATGGTGGTGATGGTTACACCACAATGTGATGGGGTTATTAATGCCACTGAATTATACACTTAGAGTGGTTAACATGGTGAATCTTATGTATATTTTACAACTAAAAAACCCCACAGAACTCAGTGGATCCAAGTGAATCATAACCCAACTCCCTTCATTTGTGAAATACACCCAAAATGATATACTAGACCCCTAGAAATGAATATATAAGAGATACATATTTCCCACAATAATAACAAGTACACTGTTCAAAGAGTTCACAGCAATGGGATCAGAGAGACCAACTGAATATCTGTCCCCATCTCCCAGAAATACAGCAAACAGTAGCTTAGTGTTTTACATTGAGGAGGGATTCAATAAAATATTTTTCATTCTGATAAAAAGCAGAAATGATTTTAAGAAAAGTAATTTTAACCACATAATTACTTTCTACTCCCATTGTCTTTTCCTATTTCTTGTCATCACATAGGTTAGGCTTTCCAAACCTGTCATTCCCTGCCTGAGCCAAGGCATGAAGTATCCTAGCACCACTGCAAAGATGAACAGCCAATAAACAGAAATTCAAAAGAGAGTGAAGGGAGGAAAAAACATCTTGTATAAACAGACAGCAACAGACCAGGGAGGGTGCATATTTCTAGAATGGATGTTGGCTCTGTCAAAAATCAGCTAACTGCTTGTTTTCCAGTTTCATTTTAACAATAGTTTTGCCTCACAGACAGTCATATCTTTGGGTGCCCTCGTTAGTGTTTTAAGACTTCACTTTCCAGGCAAAGTGACACATGAAGCAAATTCAGAGGATAAGTTTTGGTGAAATCCTACTTGGATTTGAATTGTCCCCCTGCCCCAAACCCAATGATCTAAAACGAGAAATGTTCCAAACCAAACTGAAGTGCTTCAAACTGTACTTTTCTTTATATATCTGATGCTCCAATCACTTGGCAGAAGTCTTTCATATTTTTAACATAAAATACATTATTTCTATTACTAGCAAAATAGGAAAAGCCTCTAATGATTTCTTACATCTCCCATTTGCTTAAGTTTCATTCTGTAATCATCAAGAATTAAGGCAGAGCCACACTTTATTACTAACACAGTAAAGAAGAGCGGCCATATTTTGGCAAGGTCTCTTATCACAGGTTCCTTCCTATATGTTACGTTTTTCTGATAGTCATGCAGTAATATATTTGGACCTGATTTACTTAAAAGTTCACTGGCATTTATTTTTCATTCAATACTTTTTATTAATATATTCTGCAATAAGGCATAAATGAAAATGCGAAAGAAATCACTGTTCGTGTTTCAAGTTGATCACTGTACACAATGGGCTTCTCTGGTGGCTCAGATACTAAACAACCTGAAATGCAGGAGACCTGGGTTCGATCCCTGGCTCGGAAAAATCCCCTGGAGAAGGGAATGGCTACTCACTCCAGTCTTCTTGCCTGAAAAATTCCATGGACAGAGGAGGCTGGCAGGCTACAGAACATGGGTCGCAAAGAGTTGGACATGACCGAGTGACTAACACCTTCACTTTTTCACTTTCACAGAGAAACAAAAGACTAATTTTGGATGTATTTTGAAATAAAAGAAATTTAAGTGTAAATTCAAGCTCAATATTATTCCTATCACCTGAACTTTGCTAATGTAAAGTAATAAAGTTACAATCAAATTTAACTGAGAAATAAGCTTATCAACAAAGGATTGTGAAATCTGAGTTATAGGTATATTTGACTCTGGGCTCTCTTTTCTGGAATTTAGTAAGCTAATTTTTAAAAAGAAATATCTGCTAGAAAAGAGTCAACAAAAATGTAATAGGATTGACTGCTGTTAACTAAATACTTAAGACATAAATAATATATCTTTAGGGTCTATTAAATCATATCTAATCATAAAGCAGGAAGGATACTGGGTGAAATTAAAAAAAAAAATTAAACTAAATACTAACCTTTAAGACAGGGGTCAGCAAACTTTTTCCATAAAGGATCAAGTTGCTGTTGTTGTTTGCTCGCTGTCATGTCTGAGTCTTTTGCAACCCTATGGATTGTATGTAGCCCCCCCCAGACTCCTCTATCCATGGCATTTCCTTTATCCATGGGAGAATACTAGGGTGGGTTGCTACTTCCTTCTCCAGGGGATCTTCCAGATCCAGGGATCAAATCCGAGTCTCTGCACTGCAGGCAGATTCTTTACTACTGATCCACCTGGGAAGCCCCATACACGTATAAACATATATACAAAGGATCAAACAGTCATACTCTGTAGTCACAACCACTTAACCATGGCACTCTGGCACAAATGCAGTCAGTGGATAAATAAAGGAAGACTGCTGTGCTCCAATAAAATTTTACTTTGAGACCCTGATATTAGAATTTCATATAATTTTTACATGTCATGAAATATTCTTCTTTTAGTTTTTTTCAACCATTAAAAAAATAAAAACACTATTCATAGTTTGAGGGCCACACAACAAAACAGGTAACAGGCCAAATTTGGTCCTTAGACCATAGCTTGCTGACTCCTGAGACTTTACAATTTCAAGTATGGGGCAAAAAACACCCCCTTCATCAAACAAAACCTTTTTCTTTTCTTTTTTGAAAAGAAAAATCAACAGAAATTTATAGATTTCTGCTCTCTACAGAAAACAGTCTTAGCTTCCTGAATGCTTGCCAGCATAAGAGACCTGGCTAAGCACTGACCAGTCTGCACAAAGGAAGGGTAGGAGGGAAGGCACTGGGAGGCAGAAGCATGCCACTGACTGGGATGGTCCTTAGAGGAGGTAACATCTGTACAAGACTTTGAAGAATGAGTAGGATTTGGACAGAGCAAGACTGCAGTAAGAGAAAAAGAGAGATAAGGACAAAACTTCAGAAACTGGCCATATAAGCCAATGAATTAAAAAAAAAAAAAAAAAAGGCAGATCCAGAAAAAGGGAAAAAAACAGCAGAACCAATTGCCAGTGAAGCCAAGAGGGGAGAATATTTGAAAGAGAAAAGGGCTTAAAACTCTCAATGTGGTTACTGGGAAAAAATAAAAGTAGGTCAAGGCACAGGACAAATGGGGGCTGTTGGTGATTTTTTTATACTGCTGTTTCAGTGTAATGATGGAGCTGACAGATAAGTTTCATGGAATTAAATAGGGAATAGCCTGAAAGGGATGCTGGTGGGAAGAATGGCTTTATAGAGATATAGACTATTTTCTTAAATAAAACAAACAAAAAACATTTTAGTGAAAATTGCATCTTTCACTTTCACTACCTTATTAGTAGCTTGCTCAATATGAAACATCCTAATCATGAAGTTGTTTCTTACATTAAATTTTAATACCCTTTGAAATCAAACAGGCCAAATTTTGTGGTAAGATCAAGAATTAATAAAAGTTGTATCTATTCTAAATGCTGGAACAAAACACAGGAATGACTTCAACAAATTTTCTTAAAAAATAGTAACACAACTATAACAAATGGTAGTGTCCTATTTCTCTTCTGTCTTTCCTTGCTTTTTTTTTTTCAGTCTAAAACATTTTGTATGTTGATGAAGTTTAAGTCTTGCAGAAAGTTACAAAAACTGTAGAGAAAATTCCTGGATACCTTTAAAAAAAATAACTTTAATCAAAGCATTGTTCTGTTGATTTCCTGGGTTTTGTCCTTTGTAATGTGGATACTGCCAACGAATTCTGGACATTCAATTTAAAAAGTGCTGGGGTCTAGTAGTTTAGTTAATGTTGTCTACAATTCAGTCACAAGTTGTAGGAAAGAAAAGTACAATATAAGCTCACTCAACAAAACTAGAATTCACTTGGCTTCTTTAATCTGTAGATTGGTGTCTTTCACCAGCTTTGGCCCATTCTCTCTCTCCTCTCCTTCTGGGATTCAAATTAACTACACGTTAGATCTTCTCATTCTCTCCTATATGCCTCTTTTTTTCCCTCTTATCTGTAATCTTTACTTTTCCTCTGTAAATGTAACACGCTGGCTCATACTTTCTGATGTAATTTCTAGGTCACTACTTCCCTCTGCAGCCATATCTAATTTGCTGCCAAATCCATCCACTGAGCTCTTAAGTTCACTTACACAGTTTCATAGTTCTAGTATCATAGTTCTAGCATTTCACAGTTCTAGTATTTCTACTTGGTTCTTTTCCAAAACTGCTACATCACTTTTTCTTTGCAATAGTTTTCAATTACCTGATTAGAGAAAAGTTATTTTTAGCCAAAGTCTGATGATAAGTCTAGTATTTCACGTCTATGAGTTCTGGATGTCTGTCTGCTCATGGTAGGTAATTTCCTCATATGCCTGGTTATTTGTGTGTTGGCCATTTGGGGGGCAAAAATTCTTTGGAAAAATATTTTTAGGAAGAGAGCGATGGGACTTTCTTCCAGAGAGGTTTTTTTTTTTTTTTTTTCTTTACTATTGCCAAGTCCCTGGAAACACTACCAATCCTGGGGCTCTTTCATCCAACTTCAAGACTCCAAGGTCTATTTTCTCCCCTTAAGGATCCTAACAGTTAATTTTTGCAATGTTTGAGGATCCTCTTCGTCAGATTTTTTTTTCCCTCCTATTTTCTGTCTCTCTCCACATTGTCAGAGATTTCCTTGACATTATTTTCTAAACCTTAAATATATACGTGTGGGTATCTATGTTACTTCTATGAACTCTCTTCTGACAGAAACCTTTTCCACAGCATCTTGTTTTTATTTTCCAGGTGAAATTCTTCAGAAAGTAGTACACTTATTCCTCTAACAAGCTGCCTATTTTACATGATTGTCAAGAATGATGTGATTGCTTTCAATGCTATGGATAAAAGCTATTACAAAATATTAGTATGTCCAAGCACAGTGAATTTAGTAAGTGTTCATGGTGTATAAACATGAACAGCTTAAAGAGAAAGTGGCATCTGCTTAGTGATTTTACTTAAATAAAATTAAAATTTCAAGTCATAGAAACATCAGGTAGCAAAAATGACACCACAGCTGTGGTGGTAATGAGAGATAGCAACTTCTTTCTACATTCAGTTTGCTCTTATTAATACTGATGTAATAGTGCAATGAAACATTTAGTGATAAGATTTTCAAGGACAGGCTTTCTAAAAAAGGTAAGTTTGAGGAAAAAGTTCTAAAGAAGAACCACAAGACTAAGAAGTAATTTTCAAGAACAATATGTAATATGGCTTAGTATTGAATTGGATAATAAAGAACACAATATTTTCTTCCTCAGAAATAACATACTTTCTAAATGCTTGTCTTCCTTTGTAGTCATTAATATATTCTTAAAAAAAATCATGACCGAGTTCTCAGTCTAATCCCTCTTCCCTTGAAAGAATGAAAATGAATTCCTCTTTTCAATATTCTTCTAATACTCTGAAACAAAGTAATCACTGGAAACAAACCTCTTCACTAACAGTGTTTGGGAACTTAACTGTGCCTTTGTTACCTCAGGACAAACAGACCACAGAGTTGGCCAGGGAGGGGCATGTGAGGCACATTCTGCTTTTTGACCTTGGCAGTAGTTACATTGTTCACTTTATGATTATTTGTTTAACAGTACCTATATGTTTATGCACTTTTACCAAAAGAATAAATAGCATGCATTTTTAAACATCTTCCTTATAGAAATTTCCCTAAGTAAAATAAATAAAGCTCTCATTTAAATGTATTCATTTTACTTTCCTCTTAAATACTTTGAGAGCCAGAGATGGAAAAAGAGCAAAACTAAAACTGAATGAAATATTTGAGTCACTTTTATTTACATCTTTCAAGAAAACTCTCAATGTAGCTAGCTAGATTTAAAACATATTCTCAGGTAAAGTACTATTAAATATTAATATAGTAAAATACTGCCAATTCCCTCTTTCTCTAAATTTAAATATTCTTATAAAATGGAAATGCATGTCCTTTTCACTTGGTTTATATGCTCCAGGATTTTTAAGTATCTAAAGAAATGGCACTTTTGTCCTTTGCTTTTGGACCTACAGTACTTTCTGCTGCTGCTGCTGCTGCTGCTAAGTCACTTCAGTTGTGTCCAATTCTGTGCGACCCCATAGACAGCAGCCCATCAGGCTCCTCCATCCCTGGGATTCTCCAGGCAAGAACACTGGAGTGGGTTGCCATTTCCTTCTCCAATGCATGCATGCATGCTAAGTCGCTTCAGTCGTGTCCAACTCTGTGCGACTCCATAGATGGCAGCCCACCAGGCTCCTCTGTCCACAGGACTCTCCAGGCAAGAATACTGGAGTGGGTTGCCATTTCCTTCTCCAGCACTTTCTGTTCCTTCCCAAATATATTACTGCTGTTTAATTTGTACCAAATCATCTGTGGAGAGTACAACCTAGGGCTAATGTCTCCTCTTCACCTTGCAGTTAGAAGCTACGCTTTTAAACACCTCTATTCAATCTGCTCAGAGCACAGTCTTCGAATACTGATTCAACTGCATAAGAGCATTTCGTAGGTCTCCCAAACAAGACTATCATTAAGAATACTTCTCCCTCTAGAAGCTGGCAGTCAATGACCATCCTACTTCTAGCTAGTGAGGGAGCAGTTATTTCCTGGCAGAATGTTTTTAGGTCAGCATGATTTCTCCATTTACAAGCTTATCACTGCGTTACAGATAAACAAACCACATCTTTGCTCCTATCTCTTAGATGAGAAATGGAAACTCTGACAGGACACTATCCTAGTAATGAGGCCAAGGTTGTCTTCCTCACACGTACATTCTCCTTTCAGAGCTATCCGTCAAGTCTTCCATAAAAACTACCATTACTAAACACATTGCTTTTCTGGTTTGAAAAACACAAGGGAACGATTCTCTAGTTGTCAGTTCTTCTTTCAAAGTCCTTCTTAGAATAATAAAATTCTTACTTTAACTAGGAATAATCAGATACTAGTCTATAATAGCTGTAAGAATTCTCAAAAGAGCTATACAAAAGAAAAACATGACTTCTACCTCCAAAAGTCACTGGAGATCTTTTTTGGTCTTATGAAGGCATCCAGAACACATAATATTACATTGAGTCAAAAGGACCAATTCTCTTCATGGAGTAGAATAGCAATTGGCTGTTACTCATTAAATTCTTACAGCAATGAGCAATGACTTGCATTCTTGTTTTGTTTCTCTTTGAATAGCAGATGAAGTTGATTTTTTTCCAAGGCTGCTTCCCATCACCAGCATTCCTGATCCTTGACCCGTGTAGCTGTTAATATGCTGCACACATATACTTGGGCTCCTTAACAACCAGTGCTGTTAACCTTTCTGTTTACTCCAAGTCAGTTCCTATCTTGTTAGTGAAAGTGATTTTTTTTTTCCTTTCTGAACAGAATAATTATATCAGGTACAAAAACTACATATATAATCCATTGATTTTTTTAATCTCTTGCCTGTTTTTTTTGCAAGGGATTCAGGGGCCATGTGTTTTCATATTCTAATTGAGAAAGACTTGTAATTCCAAAAAAGTGCACTGCTATAGCTACTTTATAAATATAGCCATTACCTCTTGTATGTCTGGGGAATTAGTGTTGGATGCTACATTTTATCTTTATTCTCAAAGAAAAGTTAATTCCTTTGATTAAATATAAGTGAAAGATTATATTTTCTGGAATTAACGATTAAAAAGTAATATATTGGAGATTCTATCAAAAGATATTTTGTTACAACTACCTGTGTTCAAAGGTACTTCTCTTCCTCCATCTCATAATCTGCTCCCATCATTTTATACTGTAATTACCTATTAATCTGCTGTATCTCTCAGAGATAGGAAGCTCCTGGAAGGTAGGGACTATATCATAATGACTGTTTCATCTGCAGAGCACATGGTCTGACAGATAGCACACAGTCAATATTTCTGTTAGTGATAGTATTACTTTCACCTCTAAGGCCTAATTCTTAATTAGCCAGTTTTAGACAAACTGGCACACCCACTGCCCCAGTCAGATATGTCCAGTCATATATTATCATATTTCAAAGAGAGAGGCCCAATTTCAAGTATGTACTGATCTCTGCCTAAACACTGAGCATCTTTATGAAGAAGGTAGAAAAGCTAATTTGTGAGTTTTAAATCTTTTTTTCTGATTCAAACTCTGCTACTATCTAGCAGTAACCTTTGGCAAGTCACTTTAACCATACTGGATCTTGCACCCTTAGAGAGTAAAATGAGGAAATGGACTAAAGAGTTTGCAAGAACCTAGCTGGGCCCAGTTCTAAAACTCTAATTAGGCATTAAACAATAAGGGTACAACTATTACAGCAAGTTTTGTCAACACTAGAGGGAGCTATGTCCATGTTATCATTGGGGTGGGTTAGAAAGATTTCCAAGTCAAGCATCTTTAAAGGGAAAACTGACTTTCCAAAATGAGAGAAGTTAAACACCTAACAAGAGACCCATACTGTTCATACAGCCACTTCTCAGGCTACTTGTGGTTACCTCCCTCTTACAGATGTCAAAGCACTGCACCCTCAACTTGCATCAATATACCTTTTGGGCTTTAATTCTAATTTCAAAGGAACCAAACTGGCTTGCGTCATTCCAACAGATTTTTTTCCCCATTCATCTAGCTTCTTTATCAAATTAACAGTAACAACAACAAAAAAAGGCAAAATAATTAATGCTATTATTTTAAAAGCTTCAGGAAATGAGCTAGAGGAGGAAAGAGATTCATATCACAATAAAGCTGTGTCCTGGGAAAAAAGTTAATGGCAACTGAATTCATTAGCAACTTGTCACTCAAACTGAAGCTACCAGAGCTACTTTGAAAATAAAACTATTCAAAGAGAGGAAAGGTATCAAGGAAAGAAGGAATCAACAGAGCTCTGTAATGTGGGAGCTGGAATGCCTGCCTAAAGAGAATGCTGCCATTGCTCTGCTAGGCTCTGCAATGAGAAGCTTGCAGCTGCTGAAGAGTGATGTCATTAATTAGAGGCAATGGGGTCACATTAGGCATTTGGCAAGAAATCTGTCAAGTGACAAGATAAAGGAATGGAGGAAAAAGAAAAAACATTTCTAAAGCTAGAGCTTGCTCTGAGGTTTCACTATTTACATCCTCTCCCTTCCAGCTCCAAAAAACACCCATGGCCTTGAAAATACATGACCCAAACCATTATAGAACAAGTAAAATGAAGAATCAAAAACCTTTCCTTTGGTATCAACTCATGTTTCCCTTTTCCCAGAGGCACAATGACATGTTAACCTGACAGAGAGGGCATAAACTGTGGATGTTACAGAATGTGGTCTGTGGGAGAAAGATAGATGCAATCTTGAAGAACCCTTTTCATTTAAATTTCATAGGTTAATTTAACACTCAGAAGCAAATCCTCAACAGTCAGAAATGGACGACCTACTTTTTAGCACATGGGCTGTTCCTGAGTAAAAATAGATTACACAGGAACTTTGGAGAGTGACTCTGTGGGTGAAGAGAAAAATCTACTAGAACAAGACAATTTTTCTTCACTGAAAAAAAATGCACACTCAGTCCTTCAAGGGTAAAACAGAGTAAGACTCACAAGGTTAAAATCAACTTATTCCTATGGATCCAAATAGTCTAGCTGTTTCTTAAATCATCAACTTTAAGTACTCCAAGAGACACCAACAGCCTTAACAAGTTTAAAAGATTTCTCTTTTAGGACAATGAAAAAAAAATTTAACAGTTCTTTCAGTCAGTAATCCTCATGGGAAGTATAAGAAAAATACACTTTACTGTTCAAAGGAAAACTTACTGTCCTCCCTTATTTTAGGACACATGCCAAAGGATTTCCAGTTCACTCAGATTTGTACTGACCTTTAAAATGTTTCGGCCATCAAATGATTCTCTTTCCTTGAAGATATATTTGCCATCCGCTGTGTAGAGATTGTACCTGCCTTCAGCTGTAAATATTCCAAAGACAGTGTTAGAACAGAAGCTTGGGTTATTGAATTGTCTGTTTTCTCTTAGATTTCTATAGGGACAACTAGCAAGATCTTCATGTACTACCTAGAAAGTAACAGAGTGAAAAAGTGAAAGTCCCTCAGTCATGTCAGACTCATGTCTGGCCTCTCCAGGCCAGAATACTGGAGTGGGTAGCCTTTCCCCTCTCCAGGGGATCTTCCCAACCCAGGAATCGAACCCCAGTCTCCCGCATTGCAGGTGGATTCTTCACCAGCTGAGCCACAAGGGAAGCCCCAAAATACTGGAGTGGGTAGCCTATCCCTTCTCCAGGGGATCTTCCCAACCCAGGAATCAAACCGGGATCTCCTGCATTACAGGTGGATTCTTTATCAACTGAGCTATGAGGGAAGCCTGTGAAGTAACATAACATGGAGGGGAAAACATCAGGTTATAGTCAAGAGACTAGTCTCAGCTCTGTCATCAACTCATTTGGTATATATTTACTCATTCAACATTGTCCAAGTACTCACTGTACATAAACTACATAATAAACCATATTCTTAGGCAAATTATGTCTCTTCAGCTCCTCATTTACAAAGTTAGAAGTTAAGAGTGGGTGATTTCCAAAGATTTCCTGTAGTCTAAAACCCAAGATTCCTTATAAGCTGTACACATTTCTAAATACATAAAAATACATAAAAGTTCACCCATTAACTAGCCAAAAATGCTGACAATCATGCTTTGGGTTGATTTAAGGACTCCCCTGAAATGAGAAAAACCTCTCCAGTTGCAATCAAAGGTATCCTTACATTCTACACAGAAATCTGCAAATCTATGACCTTAGCCTCATCAAAGCTGTGCTCTAACTCCTTATATTAATTTAGCTTGCTTATCCCAAAAGATGTCCTTCAAATACAGCAGGAAAAAAATGAATATCAAAGGAAAGGATAACTATTATGAAAAAGCAAAACAATGTATTCAACAGCCTTTTCAAAAGAAAATACAAGACAGAGAAGTATTCAGGGTATATAAAATTCAAAACAGCTTCAAGAATTATTTAACTCTCAGAATATTTTCTGAAATACTAACTCTTTCCTGCCTACCAAAGGACACTTAAAAGTATCTGTATTTCTACTTTTGAGTATACTTTTATTGTATATAACTATGGAGACTGCGCATCAGAACTGATAAAAGATATTCAAAGAGCTAACCCTAGGAAGATAATATATTTTAGAAAGTCCATTGGAATTACACCTGGGTAATTATAGGACTACTTTTCTAATGAGAACTATTCTCTTATAAAGAGCCCAATCCCATGTATATTTCACAACTTAAAAGTAAGTCCCCTGTTAAAAGAAAACATGAAACTTTATAAAGCAAAATTCATACTAGGTAAATGTCAATTTAAAAAAGCAGTAATGAAATCTGGAAATTGAAATGTTTACTAACAGGTTCAAAATCTATAAGTAAATAGCATTAGCCATGAGGGTAATGTAGACCAAAACTACAATGAGATACCACTTCACACTCAAAGATGATGGCAATAACAAAAAAGACAGATAATAAGTGCAGGTAAAGATGTAGAGAAATTGAAGCCCTCATGTACTGCCATCCCTCTTTATTCGTGATTCTTCCTTCCACCTTTTCAGTTATCCACGGTCAACTAAGGTCAGAAAACATTAAATGGAAAATTCCAGAAATAAACAATTTGTAAGTTTTTAATCATGCACCATTCTGAGCAGTGTGATCCATCCCACCCAGGAAGTATCATCCCTCTGTCCAACATATCCCTTTCTCTCAGTTATCATAATGACTGCCAAGGTACTGTACTGCTTGTGTTCAAGTCACCCTTATCTTATTTAATCACAGCCTCAAAAAGCAAGAATAGTGATGCTAGCAATTTGGATATGCCAAAGAGAAGCCACAAAGTGCTTTCTTTAAGTGAAAAGGTAAAAGTTCATGACTTAATAAGAAAAGAAAAAAATCTTAGCTTAAGTTTGCTAAGATCTATAGAATCTATCAATGAAATTGGGATGAAGGAAAAAAATTCATAACTAGTTTTGCTGTCACACCTCAAACTACAAAAGTTACGATCACGGTGCATGGTAAGTGCTTAGTGAAAATGAAAAAGGCATTAAATTTATACAATAAGAAATTATGAGAGAGATAGATAACATTCACATAAATTTTTTATAGCATATTGTTTAATTCTTCTATTTTACTATTAGTTGTTAATTTCTTACTGCACTTACTTTATGATTTAAAACTTTATCATAGGTATTCATGCATAGGAAAATTACAAGATGTCTGGTATGTGGTTTCAGGTATCCACTGGGGACGTTGGAATGTATCTCCTGCAGATAAGGGGGGGCTACTGTACTGCTTGTGGGAATGTAAAAGGGTACAGCCATTGTGGAAAACAGTCTGGCAGTTACTCAAAAAGTTACAACTTTGCATTAATCATGACTCTGCAATTTTGCTCTTAAGTATTTACTTAATAGAAATGAAAACATAAGCTCACATTAAAAATATACACATAAATGTTTACAGCAGCATTATTCATAACAGCCCAAAAGTGGAAACAACACAAATGTCCATCAACTGCTGAATGGATAAATAAAATGTGGTATGTCCAATACAATGGGTTATTATTTGGTAATAAAAAGGAATGACACTATATCATGGATGAACCTTATAAACATGCTAAGTGAAAGAAGCCAGTCACAGAAGATCACATATTGCATGACACTATCAATATTTATGTGAAATAAGCAGAAAAGGCAAATTCACTGTACAGAAAGTAGCCTGGTGGTGCCGAGGACTGAACAGTAAGGGGAAAATGGGGAGTCACTGCCAGTAACTAGAGAGTTTCTTTCTGGGGTGATGAAAATGTTCTGAAATGTACTGTGGTAAAGGCTACATAACTCACTATACTAAAAATTACTGAATTATATACTTTAAATGGATGAATTATATACTACATGAATTATATCTCAATAAAGCTGTTACATTTAAAATATCTATCAGTAGGAAAGAATAACTAGACTGTCAACACAGAATATTTTCCTATATGAAGCTCTGGTGCCAACTGAATATACATCTGTAGCCACACACTTAAAAGAAACAGATTCCTATATAATTCAATTCTTTTATGTTAAGAGGTTAGGTAATAATGGGGCAGGAAATAGTTGTAAGAACTCTGAACTAAGATTTAAAGACAACAATTTATTTTAAAAAGTCTTAAAATACAATCTACCATCAAAAAAACAGTAACACTAGGACTAAGAATTGGATAGCTACATATCTCTCAGTCCTACAATGGCTCCAATCAAACCAAATCAGCTTACAGCTGAGATCTCTGGTATGTATCTGAGAGAAACTAAAAGATGTACTTTGTCAAATTCAAGTTATGTGGAGCTCCTGTTCAAATAGATGCTAACTGTGCTAGACAGCTTTCACTGGGGAGGTGGGGATGGGAAGAAAAATAATCCTTTTCAAAATGCAGATTATTATCCCAAATAAAGGGTTAAAACAAGGCATTTTTATATGAAGGCTTTTAGATTAAGGAGGGGGAAAAATATTAACACAAAGTTTCTCAACCTTGGTGCTACTGACATTCAGGGCTGAAAAATTCTTGATTATGAGGGGCTTGTCCTGTGCACTGTAGAAGGATAAGCAGCACCCCTGACCTCTATGCATTAGATGCCAGTAGCAACCCAGTCCCATCTCCCTAACTGACAACCAAAGTGTCTCCAGAGAATCCAAATGTCCTCTTGGAGGACAAAACTACGCCTAGTTGAGAATCACTGCTCTAACACTTACTTTTATTAGTTAATCTTCTCTTGTTTCTAAAAAAAAAAAAGAAAAAAAAAAGCTGCCATGCATTTCTTGGGACATACTTACACTAAAACAATTATTTACTGTCCACCTAAAATTTACTTAGGAATCCTGCATTTTTATTTGCTACATCTAGCAACCCTATGTGGTAGAAGAGTATAAGATTTGAGAAGCTACACAGTCCCATGCACGATATGTCCCTGCCCACTTCCACTGTACTCATCAAAACAAGAAAATGGATATAAAAAAGAAGATATGTCAGCGATCCTTTGATAGCCCATTCTCTTCAAACCCCAGGGATATCATTAGACCTTGCTGGTCACAAACTGTGCTGTGGTTCTACAGAGCACTTACCATTGGGGTCTTTCCTGAACAGAGTATTCATGACTGTAGCATGGAGTTTCACATTATTCCACTCTTTCACTATTAGTCCAGATGCCTGAAAACGTTCCAGCACTCGATCAACCAATTCCTGCAGCCTGCAGAAATTGAAGAAAGAAGCACAGACACCTTAGTAAACCCTAAACTTAGTAAACTCCTAAACCCTGATTACAAATTCAACAACATTTACGGAGCATCTGCTCTGAGGCAATTACTACACCAGGCTCTCAAAAGAAGAGGCTGCAGTCCCCACCATCATGAAACGCACAGCTTTGTGTGGGTAACAGACCTGGAAACAACTGCAGAATATCATGGTGAGTGTTAAGGGAGTGACCAACTGTATTTGGAGGGGCTAGGTTTTTACAGGAGGCTTAAACGTGGTCTTGAAGGAACACGGAAGTTTATCATCTTGGAAATCTGGTGCAAGCAGCCAGGTTCAACAGAGAGCTGCCTTAAAGAAAGTGCTGTAGTAGTCAACACAGTCACAGAACCAAAAGCTACCACGACTCATGTGCTTCTGCCAGGATCAAATGAGGTCTGCCACAACTCGAACAAGACATCTGCTCACTGGGAAGCAGCATGCACTGTGAAGATCCTGGGAGCCCTGGCCACTACATCAGTGTTCAAAGAGGCAGAAGTGCAGTACCAACAAAGACAACTATAGGAAAATCCACGGGCACCATGACTGACGCTCCAAAGGGACTCCAGCTGGCTCTAAGCACCAGGGCTCTGTAGTGGATGAGCTCTGTCTTGATGATGGCTGTTCATTCCAATACCGCCACCAGAAACGATTCTTGCACAAGAATGTTTCCCTTTGTTCAGGTGTTCTGATCAGCAGCTTAAAGAACTCCCTTTAAGAGTTCTGGTCTAGTGGTGGTGAACTCCTTCACTTTTTGTTTGTCTGCAAAACTCTTTTTCTCCCCTTCAATTCTGAAGAATTTTGCCAGTTGGGCCACTGAGAAAGGGTCATTATTCCAGCAAGGGCGTGGTGGAGCAGATCTTGGTTGGAGTATTCAGGAAACAGTCATCTTTTGTGACCACCCACTTATCTGATGGTGAAGTTCAGCCTGTGGCTTTTATATCTTGAGCCCAAATGTCCACCCTGAGCCTGGTGAAGTTCTCTCTGAACACAGGTGTTGACGGGGAGGTCTGCATCAAATGACAGAACAGCACACCTGGCAATGAGCACAGAGAGCAGCGTGTTCCTTTCAACTTTTCCCTTGTTTTGTTTTTGTTTTTGTTTTTGAGATTTGTACTGCACTCTAACTTTCCTGGCTCAAAATCTTTCATTTGTCACCAGTGTACTAATGAACAACAGATTGCACTTTTTTAGCTTTTACATTTTAGGTGTACAAACTAGCAATGCTCTTTGCATCACACACCACCTTTTTTTCCAGATGCAAGTAGCCTGCTCCGGCCGCTAGCTGGGCGCAGTCGCTCTGGCCCGCAGAGCAATCAACGGAGGCTCCGAATCCACCTGAAAACGGATGAAAGGGTTGGGACAAGAGGCGCAAAGAATGGCAGCAAGACAAGGATTCTGATCAAGCTGCAAAACTTTATTGAGCGCAAGGCGATTATATAGGGGGAGGAAGGGAGGGAGGGGAAAGGAAGGGAGGAGCTCTGACAGGCATATAGGGAGTACGTATCTTGTGGGTGATTGGCCTGTCGGATATACGTTCGCCGCATGATCCTTTTGGTGATTTGCCAGCCGAATGTATGGATGGCGCGTGATCAGCGCCTTATATGGCAGCAGGCTTGCAGTGCTCCGACCGTAATAGCTCTGGCTGATTGCATCAGCCGGCTGGGCCCCAACAGTAGCCCTGAGACATTTGGAGGGTTTGTGAATCTTCCAATGCTTCTTGGGCCACGTGTGTGTGCTCACTCGTGTCCAATTCTTTGCGACCCCACGGACTGTAGGCCACCAGGCTCCTCTGTCCATGGGATTTCTTAGGCAAGAATACTGGAGTGGGTTACCATTTCCTACTTTAGGAGATCTTCCAGACCCAAAGACTGAACCTGAGTCTCTTGCATCTCCTACATTGGCAGGTGGGTTCTTTACCACTATGCCACCTGGGATGCCCATGGACTGTAGTAAAACACGGTAGCCCAGTGAGTGGCTTCTCTTTGAGCAGGCTGGATGGGTCTGTTTTATGTGCGATGTGGGTCAAGCTCACCTTGCATGGCCCATTTGTGGGAGTTTTCCTGAGGCCATGCGGCAGAAGCTCTGGTTACAGCAGCTGAGTTGCTCAATGCCTATATCCACAAGTTCAGCAGCCTCTGGTACCCCTATCCCTCGATTATAGAACGTGGGCAAAACAACAATTTTCTGCTTGCACTCACGCTGAAGCAAGAGGGGGTTGTCCTCCGGTAGAGATTAACTCAGAAGCACAAAGGATTCTTTTCCCTTTCATGTTTTTCAGGCTCCAAAGTTCCAAATATTTTTATAATTCTAACTTTATCTTAATTGTTTTTATTAAATGCTGTCTACTAACCAAAAATATTTAAACATGAGTAAGCCACCTGATGCAGAGCCGACTCTTTAGAAAAGTCCCTGATGCTGGGAAAGACTGAAGGCAGGAGAAGGGGATGAAAGAGGATGAGATGGTTGAATGGCATCACCGACTCATGGACATGAGTTTGAACAAGCTCCGGGAGACGGTGAAGGACAGGGAAGCCTGGCGTGCTGCAGTCGATGGGGTTGCAAAGAGTCAGATATGACTGAGCGACTGAACAATAACAACAAACTATAATTAATAACAGTAAAATACATATCCATACCCTCACCACTGACCTCCAGAAACAGAACACAGGGCTGGGATGAGGGTGAGGTAAGTGAGATACCTGCCTGAGGCACAAAATTTAAGGATGTGCCAAAAAATGCAGTAATCACAAGAACTAATTTTTTTTTATGAAACAGATAAAGTTTTAATACCATATTTTTAAAACTCAAAATTAATGCAAAAAAACTCATGATAAACAAAACACCACATTTCTGAATGAAGACAGGATCAGTATTACTGAGTTTTCCTTTTGCCTCAGTACAGTTTGGCATAGGACATACCAGAACCCAAGGATACTTCCTGCTCTGAAGACCCCGTGACTCCCTGATGCCTGCCACAACATTTGCTGGGGCAGCCTCACATCCTCATACTCCTCAGCATGCACACTTTCCTACCAGGCTTCCTCCAGTGAGCAGCTTGCCAACTGCCGCCTCTGTGCCTTCTGTTACCTGGGCCCCACACACCCACTTTCCCTCCCCTCCATCTCTACAGATTTTATTATCCTTCCAAGCCCAATTAAAATCCCACTTTTCTACAAAGTCTTTCTGTGTACCTAACACAACCACCCCTTGGTATCCATGAGCAAAGAATTTGCTCTTCCCTGAAATGCTACCCCACTAAGTAGGCTCTACTTAACCTTCCCAAGGATAGTCCCTTAATGTTTCACGGCTCTCTGTCTTATTCCCCCACTGGACTGTCTGCTCCTCAACAGCATATCTTTCTTGTATCTGCCAGAGCACCACTGTACTACTTGCTATGATTGGTTAACTTATGCATTTGACTGATTAAAACTGAGAACTGAATGTTAAAACATAAAATAAATATGGTCTTGAAGGATTATTAAAGATTTGCAGATGAAAGCAGGGAAAGAAGGACACATCAAGCAGGAGAAGTAGCGTGCAAAGACGAGAAGGCATGCAAGACCACAGCTTAGCTTGAAAACTACCAATTACTTAATATAACTGTAACAAGTGAGAGAAAAAGGACAGTGGAGATGAACTGGATGTAAGCAAGTGGTTGGAGAATGGGAAGCCATGGAAATTTTTTAAAAGGGAATGACGTTGTCAGATGTCCATTCATGAATCTCACACTGTAGAAGACTGGAAAATGCTTCAGAAGGGAAGGGACCAGCAGTATTGAGGTCAGCTGGGTGGTATTAATAATAGAAATAATAACAAACATGATGTGTCAGGCACTATTCTAAGCACTTTGTATCTCTTAAATCATTTAATCTTCATGATAAATTATCTCTATCTTACCAATGAGGAAACTGAGGCACAGAGAAGTTATAAAATTTGACCAAAGTCACATAATTAATAAGTGATATATCCAAAATGAGAACCCACAGTCTGGCTTCAGAGGACCACACTATAAAGGAGAAAGGAGCAAACATCTAAATTATGGCAGGGACAGGGGGAACAGAGACAAGGTTATGTATTAATACTCCAAAGAGCTTGTGAGAGAGAAGCTGGGACCCACAGACACGACCATGTTACAGGAGAGGAAGCAGTCAAGGGCCACTCCCAAGAGCACACCTTAAGTGAATGACCAGGCGGGTCACTGACCAAGGTGGGAAGTGGTGGGCAGGGTTAACAGTGTGTGTACTGCGTGTGTGGCACTGGGTATCTAGTGGGCCATGTCCAGGAGAGAGATGGAAAGAACAAGCCTGAGGGTCAAATCTGGGCCAAAGACAGACTTGGGGTCATCAGTGCAAAAACAATAATTAAAAGTGTGGGAAAGATGCAACCACAGCATGAGGAGGAGTCAGAGAAAAAAGAGAGTTAAGAATAGAGACCTTATGGTACACTCCTATGTAAAGGGCCAAAAGGAACCAGCAAGGACAATCAATAAGGATGATCAGAAAATTACTAGAGCTAGTCAGTGAATTTAGCAAAGTTGCAGGATACAAAATCAGTACACAGAAATCACTTGCATTTCTATATACTAACAGTGAAAAACCAGAAAGAAAAATTAAGGACTCAATCCCATTCACCTTTGCAACAAACAGAATTAAATATCTAGGAACAAACTTACCTAAGGAGACAAAAGAACTGTACACAGAAAATTATAAGATATTGATGAAAAAAATTAAAGACAACGTAAACAAATGGAGAGACATTCCATGTTCCTGGGCAGGAAGAATCAATACTATGAAAATGACTATTCTATCAAATGCAATCTACAGATTCAATGTGATCCCTAGCAAATTACCAATGGCATTTTTCACAGAACTAGCATAAAAAATTTCACAATTCATATGCAAACACAAAAGACCCTGAATAGCCAAAGCAGTCTTGAGAAAGAAGAATGGAACTGGAGGAATCAACCTTCCTGACTTCAGATTATACTACAAAGCTACAGTCTTCAAGATAGTATGGTACTGACACAAAAACAGAAATACAGACCAATGGAACAATATAGAAAGTCCATAAATAAACTGAGGCACCTATGGGTACCTTATTTTTGACAAAGGAGGCAAGAATGTACAATGGGGCAAAGACAGCCTCTTCAATAAATGCTGCTGGGAAAACGGGACAGCTGCATGTAAAAGAATGAAATGAGAACACTTCCTAACACCATCACAAAAATAAACACAAAATGGATTAAAGACCTCAATGTAAGACCAGAAACTATAAAACTTTTAGAGGAAACATAGGCAGAACATTTGATGACATAAATCAAAGCAAGATCCTCTATGACCTACCTCCTATAGTAATGGAAATAAAAACAAAAGTAAACAAGTGGGACCTGATTAAACTCAAAAGACAACCCTCAGACTAGGAGAAAATAATAGCAAATGAAACAACTGACAAAGGATTAACTTCCAAAATATACAAGCAGCTCATACAACTCAATACAAGAAAAACAAACAACCCAATCAAAAAGTGGGAAAAAGACCTAACCAGACATTTCTCCAAAGATGACATGCAGATGGCTAACAAACATGAAAAGATGCTCAACACTGCTCATTATTAGAGAAATGCAAATGAAAACTACAGTGAGATATCACCTCACACCAGTCTGAATGGCCATCATCAAAAAGTCTACAAACAATAAATGCTGGAGAGGATGTGGAGAAAAGGGAACACTTTTGTATGTTGGTGGCAATGTAAATTGATACAGTCACTATGGAAGATGGTATGGAGATGCCTTAAAAAACTAGGAATAAGGCCACCACATGACCCAGCAATCCCACTCCTAGGCATATACCCTGAGGAAACCAAAACTGAAAAAGACACATGTATCCCGTTGTTCAGTGAAGCACTATTTACAACAGCCAGAACATGGAAGAAACCTAGATGTCCATCAAAAGATGAATGGATAAAGAAGTTGTGGTACATATACACATGAAATATTACTCAGCCATAAAAAGGAACACATTTGGAAAATGCTTACTGACAACAAGAAAACTATCCAACAGAGATGGAAGATGAAACTTTAAGCAAGAGAGGGGATTGACAGAACAAGATCTCAAATGAGACAGAAAGCGCTGGTGTGTTATAGGTGACGGGAACACAGAGATGAGTGGAACAAGTCCCTGCCCTTGAGTGGCTTACATTCTGGTGGAAGGAGACAAACAATAAACTAACATGTACATGACATCAGGTGGTGCTAGGCACCACGAAGAAAACAAATGGAAGAGAAAGGAGAAAGGGTCTGATGGTGAGTGTGCTATTTTAGACACAGTGATCAGGGACGGCTTCCCTGATAAAGCGACACTTGAGCATAGACCTAAGGGAACAGCATTTCAGAGAAAGGGAACAGCAGATCCAGTCACCTGAGGCAGCACGGCATGACGGAGGAACAGTAAGCAGTCAGTGTATGGAATGAAGCTGTGAGGAAAGGTGATGAGGCGGGGGGCCAGGTCACGGGGGCTTCCATGGGCTCTTAGGCCTCTGTAAGGACTCGTCTTTTATCCCAGGTGAGGTAATGAGCTTTTGGAGAGTTTTCAGCAGAAGAAGGACATAATCTGACTGACATTTAAAAGGAAACCTCTCACGGCCCAGTGGAGGACAGACAGTAGCAGGCAAGGATGGAAGGCTGTCCAGAGGCTGTCACAACCCAGGCGGCGGGCGTGGCACCAGTGCAGGTGGTGAGGTGCATGGTGGCTTTTCTAATATACTGCAGTCAGGACCTGAAGATAATGATTCTAAAAGAATTTTTGTCCTGAACAACCGAAAGAGTGTATATGAAACAATCAACCATACTCCCGGATCCTGAGAAATTCTGTGGAGAGAGAAGGGCAGTGATGAAATAGAGACAGGCGGAAGCAGGCTGTGAAGGCTCCTGTGTCAGGCAGGGTTGCTGCAGTCTTGGCAGGCCTAGGAAAGCCCGGGGAGGCTTTAAGCAGCAAGACACACAAGGGGAAAACTAAAGGCATGGAAGCCAGTTAAAACAGATACTGTGCTTCCTTGTTCAGTTGTCTTCATCTTTTTCTGGTTACAAAAATAATATGCTTGTTATAAAAAATAATGCAAAGTGCAGAAAAGGAGAAAAAGAAAAAAAACCTTACCATCCACAGATAAAACATTTATTTGGGGGTTAGATAATTTTTAAGTCTCTTGCTACAGACATACATCAATTTTAAAAAGACAAAACAGTTTTCTGTAACCTGCTTATTTAATATATCCTGAATATTTCCCCATGATATAAAATATTTTTCTCAAGTATTTAAACCAGTATTTTAACCAAAAGGATTAACCAATAATACAGTGATAAGGATGGAGAAAGAGGACTGATTCAAGAAAATGACATTGTTCCTACATTCCTAAAGGGAAAATAAAATATATTCAGAATGCACATAATCTGATTTTGCAGTTAACTGATTTAATTAACTGTGCATGTGGCTCTCTAAGCCAAGACCTACATTATCGTGTCTAAAGTTTTTGATTAACTAACACCACCTCATAAACTTTAAAATATTTTAAAATATTGCAACATAACAGGTCTAAACATAATCGAGCACTGCAAAATGCCCCTCAATTTCAAATCACAACAGAATGATGCCTCCCTCTTCCTTCTTGTCTATTAAAGAAGTGGATAGGGAGCTCAGATGGAGAGAAATAGTGAGCATGTTAATACTAGAAGAAGGAAATTAAATTGATCAAATGAAAGAGTCCAGTTTCCAGCTTTGTCTTTCTGGAAAATTAAGACTCCTGCCGACAGGAGGAGACAGACTCAGAACTTTGAAGAGACTAAAGTCCTTTAAAATGTTCTACTGAGGAGGAGGGTTCTGGAGGGGGAGCATATGTAAACCCATGGCGGTTTCATGTCATTGTATGGCAAAACCAACACAATAAAGTAAAGAAAATTTAAAAAAAAAAAGTTCTACTGTAACCTGCTCATTTTAGACAAGAGGAAATGAAGCAGACAGGTGGAGGTTCTCAGTCATGACAGAGAGAAAGGGACTCCAAAACTCCTGGCAGCCAGTGCTGCTCTGCTCTCAATTAACTGTGCACTCCACGAAGGCGGCTCTTTATCTTATTCACTGCCTTATCCTGGCACCCAAGGATTAACTGGCACCCAAGTTAATGCCTAACTGGCAAATTATCAGTGCTCGATGAATAGCTGTTGCAGGTATGTATGCATAAATTCACAGATGACAAATCTTTGGAGATCTATTAAAAGAACTTAAAGGTGCTTAAAAAACAAACACTAAATTTCAGGCTGCTGTCATGGATACTACATTTGACAGTATGTCAGTATATTTCTAACAGTATAGTCTTTCAATTCCGACTTCATTAATCCTTTCCTGGTTGGTCATGAAAGAGTCACAAAGCTTCTCCATGCCTTTGCATCCTCTTAAGTAAATTAAAAATAACATAGGGTTGCTATGAGAAAAAGAACAAATTATTTTTAAGCAGCTCTATCATTTTGACAGAACTGTGTGTTTCAAAACTGAAGCCAGTTATTAATGCCTTGAATCTGAGCTCTTAGTTGAAAGGTTTATCAGCACTCAAACATTCCAGAGGCTTGGAGCTGCACAGCAGAACGATCACCGACTCCCTAGGAAGTGCAAATCCCAGGCTTTTGTTTGCCACCCCCACCCCTAATTTAACTCAGTTCTATCCAATTAATATTTCCTGAGTGCTCACTGTATACAGGCATCATGCCAGTCACTAAAAGAATGAAAAACTAAGCAAACACAGTTCCTGTCATTACGGAGCTTACAATCTATTAAAATAACTATAAAGAGGACCTCCGTAATGACAAAAACAATGTAAGGTGCTTTGGTAATTTAAAGGTGGAAGACAGTCCTGTTAGGTTGAGACCAGAAAAGGCTACCAGGAGGATGGGGTGAGAAGAGGAAGTTAACCAGCCTCACTTCACCTTTGAAAATCAGCTGAATAAGTAAATCACTTAAATAAACACACATTCACTGAACATCGACTATAAGCCATGAATTATAAAAGCTAGTGAATATACAGTGCTGAAATAAGACACTTCCTGCCCCCAAGAATCTTAAAGTTTACTTGAGCAAAAAGAAGGAAGGACAGCAAGAAGGTAAGATATAGCATTTGGATAAAAAGAGATGAGTAACACAGAAATTTTAGTCGTAAGAAATGACATTAAGAAAGATACGAAGGATCATTTACAAGCAGTGAAGCTGGCTAGGTCTTGGGGCAAATGCAAGATAGTGGAAGATCAAGTTGAAACATTAAGTTGGTCTCATCCTGCAAGATCCTGACTGCTGGCCTGAAGAATATGAATTAATTCAAAGAATGATGTAAAATGATGGGGGATTTTTAAGTAATAGTGAGTCCTACTGTATACAGGTTAAAGTTTAGACAGGCTGATGCAGTAGTAGGGCCTATCCACAGTGACATAAAAGTAACGTCTAGGTAATGTTTCTTGAAAAGAACTATAGAATAATATGAATAATGTGGTCCAGTTTGCATAAAACAACATGCACAGCACAGACGACTCTCAGCAGTATCTGCTCTGCTTACAATCTATCATAGAATACAGGGAAAGTCAGGGCAGGCGGAAAGGGAGCCATTTAATTTTCACTTTACCAATATATGGGAGGCTTTTGTTTTTTGAGAGAAAATAGTATGAAAGGAAGATGGCAAACTGGAAGACAGTACAGTGATGCTGGGCTGCACAGCTGTAGAATTTAACTACACTTTTCTCATCTTCTTTTCACCAAACTGCTCAAAAGAGTGGTCTGTCTCCAATTATTCTTAATCTCCCTTTTCTGCCCCGTGAGCACAGGCTTTACAGTCAAACACATTTGGGTCAAACCATAATTCTATCACTTACATGCACATACCAATTACTACTGACCTCAGTATGATGAAGTATACCAGGTATATCCAAGCAAGTGTAACACTTGCCTGCTTTACCAACATTTTAATTAAAAAAAAAAACTTATCGATAAGCTAAAAGAAAAAAAATTACTATCAAAAAATAGTCATTGATAAGATGTTTATATATTCAGACTAACTAGTTTATTTCTCTCTTGCTCGTTCTTTCCACTTTTGAGGGGGGAAAAGTAAATGTATTATTTAAAATTGTTTTATAATTATAGAAATGCTATAATGATTAAGACAAACCCTCTTAAGGAAGAAGGACAGCAATAAGGAAAGACAGCACTTAAGACACAAGAAACTTTTATTTCAATTTTGTTTTTTAAAGATGTCTTTTTAAATGAGTAAATAATTCCAGGTTGACAACTATTTTCTCTAGAAAACAGCCTGCTGTCTTCTGGCTTCCATTGTTAATACTGAGAAGTCTGCAGTCCTGTTAAGTCAATCCTCTATAGATGACATCTTTTAAACTCTTCTGCCTTCAGTGTTCTTCACTTCCATTGTGATTTATCTTGATATGGACTTCTTTTATTTATTGTGTGCATTTATTCTTTTTTTCTCTTTTCTTTGCTACTGCGTCAATCCAAGTCCCTCTAATCTCTTCATATGGACATCTCATGTGACCCTACCGCTCCCTCATTATGCTTCATCCACACCTGGAATTTGCTGGGGTTTTTCCTGTTGCAGTGCTTCTGCTCCACATTTTCTTTTGCCTAGAACTTCCCACCACTCCTTTGCCTACAAACTCTCACTCTTTTAGACCTCAATTCAGTATCAATTCCTCAAAGAGGCTTTCCTTAATCCTGCCCTCCCGCAGTCTAAATTTTCATATTTTCTGTCTTTAAAAGAGCACTATTTTCCCCCTGCTTCACCTTTGTCACACTTTGCAATGATATATGTATATGTTATTTATTAACATCTGTTTTCTTCATTAGTCTGAAAACTACAAAGCGGGCAATGACTATGTCTGGCTCTACTCACCATTCTATATTCACAGCCTAGCACAGCGCCTGGCACAGAGCAGACATTTAATAAAGTTTTATTGAGTACACAAATGACCAAAGATTAAAGCTCCTTTCACGTGGTGTATAACACG
The DNA here is from genome assembly GCA_007570785.1 of Antilocapra americana. Classification (NCBI taxonomy): domain Eukaryota; kingdom Metazoa; phylum Chordata; class Mammalia; order Artiodactyla; family Antilocapridae; genus Antilocapra; species Antilocapra americana. The sequence continues at coordinate 1,248,447 of ML662446.1, forward strand.
GCCTCTAGATATGTACTTGGTATTTGTTCCCTTTTCCTAACATGCTATTCCCTCAGCTGGCCAATTCCTCATTCAGTAAAGACACTTCCTTTCTGAAGCTTTCCTTTCAAAATTTGCACACACATAGGCATAGTTTTGCTGCTCATCCATGCACCTCTAGAATCTCAGTAACAGTCTGCACCCTAGCGTATTCTAGTTACTGATATCTGCCTCATCCATAAGAAAGAATCCCTAGGGTCTACTGCACCTCACATCCTGGGCACTTGAAAAATGCCTGAGGGGAAAGGGGACTGGAAATGCCCTACAAGATGGAATAACTAATGGGGTCAGGTCTTTGGGGAGATAAGAAGGAATGGGAACCCAGAGTAAGTAAAGCGTTAGCTTCTTGAGAGATAAAGCATGCCATTCTTCAGAATGAGGGTGAAACTGAATGGGGTGTGTGATGAAAACAGGAAGACTGTGAGGGAAAAACGAAGGAAACTGACTTGGCTTCATGTGCTCAGTTTAATGTGAGGAAGACATTCTTCTAGAGGGGCAAGGGTGGTGGCCTGTGAGAGTAAGAGACAGAACAGAATAGCCACTGTGTTCAATGCTTAAGTCTTACCAACAGTTGACTACTAAGCAATGAGTAAAATGGCTGAATGCAAATGCCCTACACAGTTAAGGCTTTACAAAATGAAAGGATCTAACAGTAAGTGTAGCTACAATGTCCCAGCCCTGTTTTCAGAGGAAAAACCTAAGTGGTTCCATTCTTTTGAAAGTCAGGTACTTCATGGTCAAGCATTTTAAGGGAATCTTTGATTTAAAAATATATGAAACCATATAGAGAAAGCTGAGTATTTTTTTTTTATTACAACAAGGCCTCTCCAGAGTCTCTCTCATGATTCTGCATTGAACAGTGTCTCTTCACATAAAAAAACACAAATGACTGGATGTACCTTAAAAACAGGGCTATGTCTTACTCATTTCTCTATCAATTTACAGTCTTGTAAAATACCTTGCACAAAGGAGGCCTTCAAATAGTTTTAATGTTCAATTAAATAAGAGGTATATAAAGTCCCTTAGACACTGCAATTTGGGGAGGGGAATCTACATATCTTTTTGAAATAACACAAATGTGTCTCTCCTTGTGGAAGTGGAATAGGCAAGGAAAAAGAGAAAACAGAGCAGTAGGAGAGATGAAAGTGAAGTCACTCAGTTGTGTCCAACTCTTTGCAACCCCATGGACTGTAGCCTACCAGGCTCCTCCGTCCAAGGGATTTTCCAGGCAAGAGTACTGGAGTGGGTTGCCATTTCCTTCTTCAAGAGAGATAAGAATTATTTTTTAAAAAAAGTTCTTAGTTGATCCTATTAGTGGATTTAGTCAACATTTCACATGACTTTTCAACTTACAAGCCCTCATAATAGCAAGTGTGCAAAATCTGTAACGGCTGCGAAACAATGCAACTCAGATGGGGACTTGAACCCACAGTTTTTAAACAGATCACACACATGGCCTCAGGGCTTTAACGCAGCTCACCTTCTTAATGTCTCATCACAGAAAGAACAGTGAGATACAAAGTGATAGGCAAGAAGTGAATTTATTTAGAAAGAAACACACTCCACAGAGCGTGGGCCATCTCAGAAAGCAAGAGGGACCCCAGAGGATGGGGTTGTCAGTTTTTACAGGGCTGGGTAATTTCATTAGCTAATGAGTGGTAGAATCATTCCAATTATTTTGGGAAGGCGCAGGGATTTCCAGGAATTGGGTCACCATCCACATGTTGACCTTTTACGGTTGGCCTTCAAACTTGTGCCTTGGAAGGTAAAGAATGTGCCTGCAATGGAGAAGACCCAGGCTGGATCTCTGGGTTGGGAAGATTTGTGAAGAAGGGAGTGGCTACCTACTACACTATTCTTGCCTAGAGAATTTCATAGACAGAGGAGCCTGGCAGGCTGTAGTCCATGGGGTCACAAAGAGTCCGACACAACTGAACAACCAACACACACTTTCGAACTGTCCTGGAGCTGGTGGCTGTGTCACCTAGCTAATGCTAATGTATTACAATGAGGTTACAATAAGGCTCAAGGTCCACTCGAAGTCAAATCTTCTGCCATCTTCTACCTATTTGGTTATAATCAGCTTATGTCATGCCCTATGGCTATGTCCTTTTATACAGTTCATGAGGTTCTGAACTCATCCTGGCAAACCAGGGTGGTTTGCCATTCCCTCCTCCAGTGGATCACATTTTGTCAGAACTCTCTGCTATGATCCGGCTATCTTGGGTGGCCCTATATGATATGGCTCATAGCTTCATCAAGTCATGCAAGCCCCTTCACTATAAACAAGGCAGTGATCCAAGCTGGATGAGTTACAAGCTGGAATCAAGATAGGCAGGAGAAACATCAACAACCTCAGATATGTGGATGAAACCACTCTAATGGCAGAGTGAAAAGAAACTAAAGGGCCTTTTGATGAGAGTGAAGGAGGAGAGTGAAAGAGCTGGCTTAAATATTTAAAAAAAACAAAACTAAGATTATATCATCCAGCCCCATTACTTCAAAGCAATTAGAGGAGGAAAAGGTGGAAGTAGTGGCAAATTTCCTTTCTTGGGCTCTAAAATCACTGCAGATGGTGACTGAAGCCATGAAATCTGAAGACGTTTGTGTCTTGGCAGGAAAGTTACAACAAAGCTGGACAGTGTGTTGAAAAGCAGAGACATTATTCTGCAGGCAAAGATCTGCATGGTCATGTCTCTGGTATTCCCAATGGTCATGTACAGTTGTGAGAGGTGGACCATAAAAAAAGGCAGAACACAGAAAAACTGATGCCTTCTAATTATGGTGCTGGAGAAGACTCCTGAGAGTCTCTTGGACAGCAAAGAGATCAAACCAGTCAATCTTAAGGAAAATCAACCCTGAATACTCATTGGAAGGACTGATGCTGAAGCTGAAACTCTAGTATTTTGGTCATCTGACACAAACAGCTGACTCACTGGAAAAGTCCCTGATGCTGGGAAAGATTGAGGGCAGAAGGAGAAGAGGGTATCAGAGGATGAGATGATTGGATGGCATCACCAATGCAATGGACATGAACTTGGGCAAACTTTGGGAGACAGTGAGGGACAGAGGGGCCTGGCATGCTTCAGTCCATGGGGTTGCAAAGAGCTGGACATGACTGGGCAACAAAGCCTATGTCATTCTTTTAAAGGTTGTGCCCTAGCCCCTTCCCTCCCACTTTAATTCGATTTGTGGGAACATAAAGGGTACATTCACCTCCTAAGACCTTTCCTTTCCATTACTATGAGGACAAATTATTCTGAGTACTGTCTTCAAAAGACATCTAGCTTCTACAGCTCTTACTTTCCTTCGCATTTCCAAAAGCAATTCTTCTCTATATTTGAAAGTCGACATCACATTGCCAATAAAGTTCCATATAGTCAAAGCTATGGTTTTTCCAGCAGTCATGTACGGATGTGAGAGTTGGACTATAAAAGAAGGCTGAGTGCCGAAGAACTGATGCTTCCAAACTGTCGTGTTAGAGAATACTCTTGAGAGTACCATGGACAGCAAGGAGAGCAAGGCAGTCAACTGTGAATATTCAATGGAAGGACTCATGCTGAAGCTAAAGCTCCAATACTTTGGCTACCTGATGCCAAGAGCTGATTCACTGGAAAAGACCCTGATCCTAGGAAAGATTGAGGGCAAGAAGAGAAGAGGGTGACAAAAGATGAGATGGTTGGATGATATCCCTGCCTCAATGGACATGAGTTTGAGCAAACTCCAGGAGAGACTGAAGGACAGGGAAGCCTGGTGTGCTGCAGTCCATGGGATCGCAAAGAGTCGAACATGACTTAGCGACTGAACGACAACAAAATACTTGAAAGACCTTCTATAGAACTAAGGATCTAACCATTACACATAATAAATGGAAACACTCAAAGTAATGATTTCATCATCCTTACTTATGACCACCCTCTCTTCCCTGGGAGCCACCTCAAATAGGGTAAACCAAAATGGTGCAGTCTATGAAATATGTATTGTATAACAGACTTGAAGCCCTACATTAGGAAAAATTCACTATTTTATTTAATGAAACACTGTAATCCATGTAAACTTTCCATATAACTTCATGTTAACTGCCTAACTACAGGCTATCACAGATTTTAGTTTTACAACAGTAAGGTATGGACAAAAATTAAGACTTGTAAGAGAGAACATGGAGAAGGAAATGGCAACCCACTCCAGTATTCTTGCCTGGAGAATCCCATGGACAAAGGAGCCTGGTGGGCCACAGTCCATGGGGTCGCAAAGAGTTGGCAACTAACATACACAACAGAGAATAAGGAAATGACAGAGGTTGGGCTGAGTTGCTGTGATGTTCTATAAAATTACAAGGTTTATCAAGAAAATAAAAAACATGACTTTAAAACGTTTTTAAAAGTGAGTCAGCCCCAAAGAATTGAAAACAGCTCTATTCACAATAGCCAAAAGGTGGGAACAGAAGCCAAATGTCAATCAACTGATGAATAAACAAAATGTGGTATCCTTTCATACAATGGAATATTATTTAGCCATAAAAGGAATAATATGTATGAATAATATGTATAATAACATGTATGAATATCAAAAACATATACTGAATAAAAGAAGCCAGACACAAAAGGCCACATACTGTATGGTTCATTTACAGGAAATACACAGAATAGGCAAGTCCATAGAGTCACTAGACTAGTGGCTGCCAGGGGCTGGGGCTGGGAAGAGGGAAGTATGGCAGAAGGGAGAAACAGAGAGTGACTGCTTCATGGGTCTAGGATTTCCTTTTGGGGTGATAAAAATGTTCTAGAACTAGACAGTGGTGATGGTTGCACAATGCTGTTAATGTACTTGATGCCACTCAATTATACCCTTTAAAACAGTTAAAATGATGAATTTTATTATATGAACTTTACCACCTTCCAAAGAAACATAGGTCACAATTTTCCATTTTATTTTAGGAATAAGAATTGGAACACAGTTTATTCTACTCAGCTGAGCATACATACACTAAAAACCACAGGAATTCAAAGCAAGGTTTTGCTATCTATACATTCCTTAGCCAAGTTATTTAAGCTCTCTGAACCTCCCTGATCTATAAAATGGGCATAATAAAAGTATTTATCTTATATAAATGTTATGAAGATAAAATAGAGATAAAACAATCTAAGCACAGTCAGGCCCATTAAAATTAAACTGATTGATAAAATGATCAATTTTATGAAATCTCAGCCCTTGAGTAGGTGTCTTTTCAATATTCTGTGTGATGAAATTAGCAGGATGCATAAATCACTTGGACTGTATATGAGACTAGATGGCTGTCTGTAGGAAAGGCATTTGCAAGCTTGTTAGGTTTATAGCTCAACTAGCCTCTTTGTCCATGGAACACCATTTTTGCTTCAAAAACTGACAGACAGATTATGGTTTTTCAGATTTGGCTTTTGGCAGACATCTCCTCAAAAAAGAACTTCATGGAAAACAATTACCAGTATTTTTTTTTTCTTCCAATAACAAAACTCAAGCTTTCAAGTGAAAACAAGAATTTTGGAAAACATGTATCTGCTACCATGAGCTTGACAGCTTCCCATACTTAAAGATTTTGATGAAATTAGTAGTGATATTAATGTATTTTTTCCTCTAGTTTTCCTGAGATATAATTGACATCCAGCACACCCAAAATAACTGATTCTGTATCCTTTTTTTTCTTCTATTAACTCCAAATTCACTTTCATTGGAACTGAAAGAAGAGACAACTGAATCTATTAATTCAAATTGAGATAAGTGAAACTTTATAAGAGACCCTTCAAGAAAGCAATCTGGAGGCCTGCCTAGAGACACAGATTTTCTCTACAGGATTTTTTATTTAGTGTGAGCTGTTTTATCCTGTCCCAGTGAAAAGGCCACACAAAAACAAACTTCCAATTCAAGATGGACTCCTCTGCTCACCAAAGGCCTTGCATAGGCTAATAAATAGCACTAACACTGAAAATCGCTTTGGAAGCCTAGGCTAGCCTCAGAAGTAGCAAGGGCTGCAGACTGAGAATCTCTAATAGGGACTAATATCTAATAGGGATTAGGGATTAATAACAAAAATTAAAAGCAACCACCATTTTTAATGTATGATGTTAGCATGTGCCAAGCACTGGTCTAGGAATTTTATATTAATTCAATCTTAATATTCCTATGTAATTTGTGATACAGCCCTGTTTTGCCCTTTTATTCATTAGGTCTGCATTATGTCACTTTTGAAACTGCCATCCTTCTGCCTTCTATTATCCTAGAAAACATGAAGAAAGCACTGAGTTCCATAAAAACTAGATTGCTACTATCAATATCTACCATCCAAGTAATTAAATAATTACCAAACTAAAAGTCTGACACTTCTTCCTATATCAAGTTCCTCTTGCAAAATATTAACTTACTATTTCAGAATAAGAAATACAATACACTTCTTACAATAATAAGATCTCAAAGAAAAGGAATCAAAACTACCTGAATTTCCAGGAATGCTTTCAAGTACCTCTTGATTAAAACAAAGTAATATTTCAGAAACATACCTGTTGGAGCCATCTTTCATATGGACTTTGGCATAAAGAACATCCACCATGCCAGGATCATCATTCATGTATTCTATCCCTGCCATCTCTACTTCCAAGGGTTTGCCCCCTGAAATGTCACTGCAAAGGCAAAAACATTAGATTTTCATAATTGTTTAGGCTAAGAGGGCTATTATATTTTGAAATATGGTAAATATACAGAGTCAAATATTACAAAAATGAAGTTGTTGGGTTTTTTTTAAATTTAACTAACATGATTTAACTGTCCTTCTAATTTCAAACTGATACATGTTTAATGAACACAAACTAGAACCACAAGTAATCCCAAAGTCACACCGTATCTATCCCAACACCAGTTTACTATTAATAGCATATCTAAGAAATGTCTAATGAAAGGCCAAGGGATAATAGTTCTGACTGACAAAGATATTTACTGCCCTGCCCACCTCTCCAGCTGTTAGGAAAATTAAAATGGAGGTAGTCTTGTTCAGGCTTCAGAAGTGGGGGAGAGGCCTCCAACCAACTTCTGACCTTGTCTGGGCCCTGCCTGGACTATGCACCTGCTTGTGAACACACCAATCGTTACCAGTAAGTCAAGCAGCACTTTCGGTAAAGAAAGGGAGTGGATCTTGGAGTTTTTTAAGCCCCTGGAGGACTGGCTGACCCCAGTGGAGTCTAACAAAATTTGGTGACTCACAAGATGAAACAATCAGCATCGTAAAAGTAAAACCACAGCTGCATTTTTGCACACAAACTGATGATGATACCAGTTTGTGGCCTGGGATTATAAATGGGAGCCCCGCAAACTGTGATTCAAAATCTCGCCCACGGAGTAGATGAATGGCCCAGGGCCCTTTTCCAATTAAGACTCCAGATTGCTGTTAATGAGGTACTTCCAAGAAGGGTTCAGTCTGGGTGTAGGTGTCAGCTCAATTTGGTGATGTATACTCTGCAACTTCTCTCTATTGTTTCTATTTCTTTTTTCCCTCAATGACTGTATATTGAAATTAAGTTAAATAATCTTCTATTAGAAGTTGAAACTGTTTATTTTCATGTAATGAGTGGTTTCTTGTTAATGAATCCTTCAAACCTAAAACAAAGCAAAACATTCAGCAAAACCAGTTTTTACCTCATTATTTCTACAAATTGCAAACAGAATTTTATTCATATAACAACAGTGAAAGTCCAAATTGGTATCATATCTTTAAGAGCAATTTGGTAATATTTATAAAAAGTCTTCAAGAATAGAAACCCTTTGCCCAAGCAATTCAATTCCTTGCCCAAATAATCATAAATTCAGGCACATATCCAACCACAGCCAATAAAGAAAGTTCTTTCAGAAGAATTCCAACTGATAATGTAGAAGTAAGAATAGAATCAGAATATCACCATTTTTCAACCCCTGATGAAATAATTAATCAGTTTCATTATTTGTACAAAGGATAGAAAGTGGAAGTGTTAGTCAATCATGTCCAACTCTTTGTGACCCCATGAACTGTAGCCCTCCAGAATCTTCTGTCCATAGGATTTTCCAGTCAAGAATACTGGAATGGGTTGCCATTCCCTTTTCCAGGGTATTTTCCCAAGCCAGGGATCAAACTCAAATCTCCTGCATTGGAAGCAGATTCTTTATCATCTGGGCTACCAGGGAAGCCACCAAGGATGCAGATAAGAAAAATTAAACATATACATTATAGACATATATATATACACACACACAACATATGCTTGTACATATGTAAAATCTCTGAACTGATATAATACAAAGAAACTGCTAAAATTTGTTGCCTTTAGAGGCCACAGTGCTTGGTGGGATAGCAATGGAAGGAAACTCTTCACCACATATCCTTTGCACTTAAAATTTTTTGAACCATGTAAATGCATTATTCATTAAAAAGTTAAAATAAAAAAATACATGCAAAAGAAGCCAAATACAATAAGTGTATATACTGCACATACATGAAAAAGAAGCCAAACATAAAAGCATATATGCTTAATGCTTCTATTTGTATGATACTAAAGAATAAGTACATTTAATCTATGATAATAGAAATCAGAATAGCAGTTACTTCTGGAAGAAGTGAATTTACTGGAAAAGAGCATGAAGGAACATCCTAGGGTGATGGCAATGGTCTATGTGGTGATTTGGGTGAGGTTACATGGGTGTACACACTTATTAAAATTCATCAACTACACTTAAGATCCATGCATTTTACTGTAAGTAAATTACACCATAAAGAAAAAATACATATATGAATACAAAAAAGTATGGGCACATATGTTCCAAAGTGCTGATGGTAATTATCTTTAGGTAATAATACTACAAGGGACATCTTGTTTATCCTTAATTTTTGGCTTTTATAAAGCTAACATGTATTGCTCTCCTGTTAAATAACACCCACCATCTTGCTTCCTTCGCAGAGCCCTTAAACAGACTTATACTTCAACTAAAACAGCTAAACAGACTTATACTTCAACTAAAACTAAAACAGCTGTGCCAACCCAAAACCCAACTAAAAATCAGCTCACCACACAGCCTTCTCGAAGCCCCATGAGGCCAAGGACTCTATTCCTCTTTTCTATTCCCATATCCTCAGCACCTGGAACAGTGCCTTATGTAAAATGAGTACTTCATAAATCTCTGATGATGTTCCACTATAAATGGAGATGTTCTGAACAATTTTGTGATTATGGACACATGCCTATATTATCAATGAATAAAATGTGGTTGGTACTGGCTCAAAGACAACAGGATGTTGGATTAATCAAAAGATAATTCCAAATAAAGAAAAACAAAAGTCTTATTGATATTTAATTGAGGCCCAGGGAGATTCTTTAGGAATCCTAATGATATAGACTCCCTTAAAACATTAAGGCCATTATTATTTCACAAGACCGGAATTTTTAAAAGAAATTAAACAACCCAACTATTTCAAACAGACACTTGAATGAAAAACAAAACCAGCCTCAATCATAAGTATCTCTATAACCACCTCCAATAAGTGGGATATTTGAAAACACAAGCCAGACTCCGAAATATGACCTGACTGAAGACTTCAGCTTCAATTAGCAATACAGCGTATCTTCATTCCTAGTAATAGCCAAAGAATTCACTATGAAAGACTGCCATTCAATCCACTGAAGTGCAGTCAACAAAACTGCTTTCAGAAAAAAAAAAAAAAGTTTAATACTAAGTATACATTTCTCTACATTTTTTCACTCCAACTCTGCATAGTTAGACCACCAGAAAGCACCATACCATTGTTTAGTTTCCCACTAAAAAAATTTGTACCAGGTTATATTTAATGGTACACCCTCAATTTCATGTCACACCTAAGTGAACAATGTTTTTTCATCTTCTGCAAAACTCTCATTAAAGACACTGCTCATCATCATTTTTGGGTTCTTTATGCTAAGATTTACAAAAATTTTTCTTGGACTGAGAGCCAGAAAAGGATTCTCTCCCCTAAAATTGTTATGCTTCTTTTTATCAGATAAGAACTTTAATAACTGGTGTGTTCCCTTTTGGAATTTAGTTCAAGTATACTGACACTTGAAAACAGCACTAAATTTTAATGTTCTAAGCACAATTATTACCTTACCTCAGTTTCTAGATAGACTTTTCTTCCCATTCCATTTATGGTTTCTAATCTGGCTGACTTTGACATTTCTTTTGTATATTTGTCCTCACTCTAAACTACATCAAACCCTTGGAATTAGATGGGGCACTAAAAACAAAACACTGGAATGGGATCCAAAGTCTGCCTTACGAGTGGAAATAGAAACTCTTTCAATCTATCTGTAGATTTATCAAGAGAGAGAATTAAAGAGCAGTAAAGAAAAATGCTGATAAATGCTCTTTATCTTGATGACCAAACTATTCCACCTGGGACACCAGTGAGCATACTTTACAACAAAGACACATCCAAGGCAATAATTAGGAACTTTTGCCCATGGGTATTTTTCCTTTTCTTCTCTCCTCATTCTTCTCCCTTTTTAACTTATTTGGTTTACTTCAGGCCTACTGGGAACACTTAGGTATGAGTTGAGTGATATGGGAGCTAAAGAAGAGCTGCATATTTGTCAGATTATACACTTAGAATCACTGCACTGTTTGTGTTTCACATCTCACAAAGAAAAATCACAAGGGACACATTTGAGCATCGGCACTTACTGAACACTGTGAATAATTCATCTGAAATCTACACAGCTACATGAGCCTTAAGCTTAAGAACTGAAATCATATTTTTATTTCTGGTCAAGTAACATCCCTTAAATTCAATTATCACCCCCAAATCTGAAACAAATGTTCAATCACCCATTTCTTTAAAATATTTATATATCACCACAGTGTTAATTAAATTCCAATACAGCCACGTTTATTTAATACCTCAATTTAAAAAGCCTTCGAATTAAGCTACAGCATGTTATATGGAAGACTGAAGGCAGGAGAAGGGGACAACAGAGGATCAGATGGTTAGATGGCATCACTGACTCAATGGACATGAGTTTGAGCAAGCTCTGGGAGATGGTGAAGGACAAGGAAGCCTGGCATGCTTCAGTCCATGGGGTCGCAAAGAGCAGGACATGACTGAGCGAATGAACAATGACAAATTCATTCCCAATGTTATTCATTTTTATATTTTAATTTGAAATCTTTACATCATAAAAGGCTCAGGTTACAAATGCCATTATTTATTGACACTTTTTCTAAGCATACCAAGTACAAAGACTGAAATCAAATATCAAGACTAGTGAAGAAAAAGAAGGTAGATGATGCAATTTACACCAGGGCTTTATTAGAAGTATCTTTTTTTTAAAGGAGACTTTTCTTTCTTTTGGGCTTCCCTGGTGGCTCAAATGAATGGTAAATCATCTGTCTGCAATGCAGGAGACCAGGGTTCGATCCCGAAGATCCCATGGAGAAGGAAATGGCAGCCCACTCCAGTACTCTTCCCTGGAAAAGCCCATGGATGGAGGAGCCTGGTAGGCTACAACAGTCCATGGGGTCGCAGAGTCGGACACGACTGAGTGACTTCACTTTCACTTTTCTTTCTTTTAGGAAAATCAGGCATATCGAGACAAACAACCAATACTGATTATCATCCCCCTAACCAATCAGGTAAATTAATTTTGCACTATATACTTTTTAAACAAGTGTACGTGGCAGAGAAAAAGGCTGGAAAGGCTTGCTTTACTTGTTGGTTTCAAATCTTTCCAGCTTTTTGAAAAGAGCATCTTCAAAAAATTTTTGCCTGCACTGCAGATTTTTGCCAGGGTAATGTGTCCTATTTCAAAAGCTTTGCTGAATTTGAAAAACTACAATTACTGTTTTCATCCTGTCATGTCAAAAATTCTTAGTAACTATTAAGGCTGCTCTTCATTCCCTATGCACACCAACCCTGACATGCTTAAAGGGTTCAGATTTGGCATTTAGTCACAAAAGGCACCAACGGACATAAAAGGGAAGAACTCAGCTAAATCCTCACACAGCTCAGGATAAAGCTTCCATGATTAAAATCCTGTGACCTGATTTTCATAAAGTAAAAAAACAAATACTTCTTTAAACAAAGATTTTATCTGCCTTAATTTTTTTCTTAGCAGGATTATCCTAATGGCAGCCAAAAAAATGCAGCTGCTTCCAGTTTTATTTAACAAAAAGTAATCTGGGATGTTAAAGTATCAAATTGATTTTTAAACAAGGTAAAATGGCTCTGTTTCATAAAGCATAAAGTTCTATTTTATGCAAGGAAAACTATACATATCTAATTACAAACATCAAGTTATTTTGAATTTTAGGTAAGATGAGAGAGAAAACAGTTATTTCCATCACTAAGCAAAGAACAAGACAAAGTACTCTCTGCTGTTTGAAATTCAGAAAGAACAGGTAGCTACAAACCTGATTAGCTTATGATTTTGCTCAAGAAAAATATTTTATCTTCAAAGTAACCAATGGAAAAAATGAGAACTGGGTGACAGATAAGTCTCTGTATTACAGTTTCATATACAACATGAGTTCAGTTCAGTCACTCAGTCGTGTCCAACTCTTTGTGACCCCATGGACTGCAGCACGCCAGGCTTTCCTGTCCATCGCCAACTCCTGGAGTTCACTCAAACTCGTGTCCATTGAGTCGGTGATGTCATCCAGCTATCTCATCCTCCGTCACCCTTCTCCTCCTGCCTTCAATCTTTCCCAGCATCAGGGTCTTTTCAAATGAGTCAGTCTTCACATCAGGTGGCCAAAGTACTGGAGTTTCAGCTTCAGCATCAGTCCTTCCAATGAATATTCAGGACTGAGTTCCTTTACGATGGACTGGTTGGATCTCCTTGCATATACAACATAAGTATAGAAAAAACTTAAATCATTTTACTTTGTTTTACCCAATGAAGCAGGTAACCCATTTCTACAAGACCATGTCAGAATAGGATGGGACATGTATTTTATAACTGCATAAAAATAAAATTATTCAACTGAGTCAGTTTTCAAATTGCTCTTGTTCTGCATCAATCTTATGCAAAAAGAGTATAGGAAGGGGTCAGTGGGGAGAGATAATCCTTTGAAACAGAGCTGTTAGGTCAGATGTACATACAAGTTAAAATATTACAGTAAAAAAGAATAAGGAATCAGCCATCAGAACAGCAATGTTTTCCCTGTCCAGACTGCCTGGATAGTTGTTTGTATCCTTATTGACTCAAACAAAATTACCTGTATTTGAAAAAAAAAAGAAAAAGTCTGCTTCATTTCTGAAATACAATTAAGACTCTCCTAGGGAATCATCTTATAATGTCTAAGTAACTGTGGTAAACACAGTAGGAGTCCTCCAAAGATGCCCATGTCTACTCTTTGGATTTGTAAATACACTAGTTCAAATACAGCAAAGACAGTTTTGCAGATGTGATTAAGGCTAAGGAATCTGAAGTGGGGAGATTTTTCTGCATTACCTGCGTGCGTTCAATTAAATCACGCGCACCCTTAAAAGCAGAGCACCTATCCCTGCTATGGCCAGAGAGAGAGAGATGACAACAGACAGAGGGCCAAACCAATGCAGTGTTGTTAGTGTTGAAGAAGGAGGAAGGAGGCTACTAGCCAAGGAATGTGGTGGCCTCTAAAAGTAGGACTTCAAAGGCAAGCAAATAAATTCTCCCCGGAGCCTCCAGAAAGGGACACAACCCTGACAGGAACTTGATTATAGCTCAGTGAATCCTGTATCAGACTTCTGCCCCACAGAACTATAGGATTATAAATTTGTGTTGTTTTAAGCTACCAATCTTGCAGTAATATATTACAGCAGCACAGAAAACTAATACACTCGTACAGATAATGAAGAGAACTTATTTTTTGACAAAGGAATGGGATGTCCTGTTAAAGAATAAAAACTACCTAGTGAATTAGCAAAATTTAAGGTAGAGCCTTTCCATACAGATATGTAAATATATGCTTTAAATCCACTTTAAACCTTTCACACAAGACACCCAATGTTAAGTGTTACAAATGGGTCAGTCAATAAATCTTGTTCCCATGTCACCCAGCTCCCTAGGCCAAAAACAAGTCTGTGATACCAGAAAAAAAGGCCAGTACAGGGAAACTACCCTCCCCACTCCTCTGGATTACTCACTCAATGAAGTCCTCTTTACACTGCTGTAGCATCTCACATGTCTGCTGGATCTCTTGCTCACTCAAAAGCACCAACATCCCAATAGTTAGGTGAAGCTTTTTAGGATTCTGGAAAATGCTGCTATCAACCCCATGATCCTGTTATCAGAGGGAGAAAAAACAAGAAACTCAGCCCATACTAAACTAAATGGCAGGAACAGAATTGAGCAGAAAGAAATAAACTCACACATCCATGACCAACTGACTTTTCAACCAGGGTGCCAGGATAATTTAGTGGGGAAAGAAGAGTCTCTTCAACAAATGATATTGGAACAACTGAATACCTACATGCAAAAGAATGAAGTTAAACCCATACCTCATACTATATACAAAATCTATAACTAAATGGATCAATGATATAGGAGCCAAAAACCATATAATCACAAAACTCCTAGAAGACAGGAAAATCTTCATGACCTTGGATTTGGCAACAGATTCTTAGACATGACACCAGTAGTATGGCAACAAAAGAAAAATTAGGTAAATAAGACTTCACACTTTAAAACTTTTGTGTATCAAAGGACAATCAAGAAAGTAAAAAAGACAACCTAAAGAATGGGAGAAATATTTGTAAACCATATACCTGATAAGGGTCATACAGTACTCATAACATATAAAGGACACTTACACAGCTCAACAACTAAAAGGCAACTCAATTTAAAAAACAGAAAAAGGACTTGAGTAGACATGTCTCCAAAGAAGAAATACAAATGGCTAACAATTACATGAAGATGTTCAGTGTCTTCAGCCATTAAGGGAAATGCAAGTCAAAACCACAATGAGGTGCCATTTCACACCCAATGGGCTGGTTATAAGCGAGAAAGTGGAAAACAACAAGTGCTGGCAAGGATGTGCAGCAAGGGCATGGGACTCCCTTTAGGGGTGATAAAAACATTTGAAATATTACAGAATTGGTAGTTGCACAATACTGCCAATGTACAAAATGCCACTGAATCATTCATTTTAAAATGGTTAATTTTATGTTAGATGAATTTCACTTCAATAAAGTAATATTTTTAAAAAAAAATGAACTGGTAGCCTGACAAAATGGTATGCCCAGGAAAAACAGAATGCTACCTAATTACAGATTCTAATAATCTTTTGTTCATCGGCTTTTAATTAGTTCAGAGCAAATGGGCTTCTTATGGCCTTATCCAAAGATAATATACTCTTTATAAAAGACAGTTTTTACCTTAGCAGACACTGCAGTATTTACAGGTAAAATATTTTGTGTTAAGAACAAACTGTCCCCAAGCAAAGACAGGTGAAAAATGAATTCAGAGAAATATCTAGACACTGGAGTTGCCACATCAAATATGGTCATCCTTTTCTGGCATCATCATTCCTTGCACTTAAAACTTTTTTGTCTCTGAAAGCAGAAAGTAAATATATTTATGAACCCCACTGCCACTTTTAAAAAAGATATAAAATTCACTTAGCAAACAACTAACCATTTTAGGGTGACAACTAAGTGGTATTTTGTGTATTCACAATGTTGTACAATTTTAGTTGCAAAATTTTCTCAGCACCCCATAAAAACACTTCATACTTATTAAATAATCACTCTATTTTTCTCATTGCTTATCCTCTGGTAACCTTTCGTTTGCTTTTTATCTCTTTGGAGTTTGGTACTCTGGATATGGCAATAAAATAAATCATACGACATACAGCCTTTGCGCCTGGCTTCTTTCACTTAGCATGCTTTCAAACTTCATTCAAGTTGAAGCATATATCAGTACTTCATTCCTTTTAATGGCTGAATAATATTCCAGTGTATGCATATAACACATTTGATTATCCATTTAACTCTTGATGGCCATTAGGGTTGATTCCATCTTTTGATTAGTATTATGAATAACTCTGCTTTAAAAAACATTTGTGTACAAGTTTCATGTTGACATACATTTTAACTCTGGGATATATACAAAGGAGTGGAATTGCTGGGTCCTATGGGAACTCTATGTTTAACTTATTGAGGAATCACCAAACTGTTTACCACAGGAACTGAACAGTTTTACATTCTAAATAGCAAAGTATGAGGGTTCCTATTTCTCTACACCTTCACCAATACTTAGTATTTTCCTTTTTAAATTTCATTATAGTTATCCTAGTAGATATAAAATGGTATTGCATCTACTATGAGGTGGTTTTGATCTGCTTTTCACTATTGACCAATGATGCCAAACATCTTATGTCCCTGTTGGACATTTGCACATCTCTTTTGCCCATTTTCTGTCTTTTTATTGTTGAGTTATAAGGATTCTTTATATATTCTGGTAACTAGTCCCTCACCAAATCATGAATCCCATTTGAAGCTAATTAGGTTTCAATTTTCATTAAACTCATTTTGCAAATGAAGTAAAAAAAAAAAAAAGTTGAGCATCTTCTCCTCCAACAGGAACAAACAGGAATTCTATCTCTGAATTTCAAGTTCTTATCCCATAATCTGGTCTCTGGGCTAATAAATCAGCCTAAAGGCAGAAGAATGTATTTATCAAATGCAGATAGTCTTCTATCCCAATCCTTGTTTTGCCTAAGACTGTCTAATTTTGCCGTGGCAAGAGAAATTAATAGAGTATTCATTTTCTAAGTGTTAACAGAGCTTGACCTATTTTTACATCTGATGAAGTTTTATGATTCTACATATCAACTCAAATTGCATCATTTAATGAAAGTGATTTTTAAGGAAAAATAAACTTTAAAAGTGTCGAGGAAGACTAAGCGCAATGCTTATCAAATCCTAGCTGCTAAAACTTGTGGCAGAAGCTGTCATTTCAGAAAGGCAAGCAAAGTCCCCCAAACGATGCCAATATGTACAACCCTATCGAAAACTAGAATTGAGACTTGATCCCCTAGTATTAGGATCTAATATTTTCTAAGCCCTTTACTCTGCCCTAAGCATTTCTTACAAACTTTATATAGACAAATATCTCGTGAAGAAAGCAGTAGTATACATTGTTCACAGATGAGGAAAACTGAGGCAGAGAGAAATAAAGCCACTTTCCCAAAGAAACACTGGTAGGAAGCAATGAAGCTAAAATTCAAACCCAGGTAGTCAAGTTCCAAAGCTTACACTTCTGATCAATATTACACCACCTCTCCAGTAATAGTTGCCCTGAAAAACCTTGAACAATGTGGCCATCACCCAGAGGCAAGGCCTTACACATTTCAATCAAACTCACACAATAAATGGGTCTGCTCACCAGACTAGTCCTGAAATAAGGCAAATCTCATAATTCCATGAAAAGAAGGGTAGTTTTAATACTTGCCTTTTCTGAGATATGAGTACCAAAAGCATAATTCATAAAAGAAAAAAGAACTGAACTTGATCAAAGTTAAAAACCGTGCTTCAAAAGATACATTAGGAAAGTGAGAAGCGTAGCCACAGAGAAAAAAAATTATCTGGGAGAAAAACATTTGCAAATCATATATCTGATAAATACAATTTTTTAAAGTTTTTAAAAATTCAGTAATAAAATGGATATACCATCCAACTTAAAAATGAGCAAAGTATCCACATAATTCACCAAAGAAGATATACTAATGGCTAATAAACATATGAAAAGACACTGAACATCATTAGTCTACCAAACCAAAATGAGATACCACTTCACATTCACTAGAATGACTATGATCAAAAAGACAGACAATAGTAAGTGTTGGTGAGGATGTGGAGAAACTGAACTGCACACTGCTGGGAGGGTGTAATGATGCAGCCGTTTTGGAAAGTTCGGCAGTTCCTCAAAAAGTTAAACATGAAGTTTCAATACAACCCAGACATTTCACTCCAAGGACTTTACCCGAAAGAAATGAAAGCGTGAGTCCACTTACAGACTTATAAGTGAAGATCACAGCAGTATTATTTATAAAGGCCAAAAAAATGGAAACAATCCAAATGTTTATTAACTGATGAGTGGATAAACAAAATTTAGTATAGAAATACAATGAAATACTATTGGGCAACAGTAGTAATATGAATAAACCACAAAAACAATAGCTAAGTAAAAAAGCAAGATGCGAAAACTACATATTATATGATGCCATTTATATGAAATATCCAGAAAAGGCAGATCTATAGAGACTGAAAGACAGATGGCTGTCTGGGATTAGGTGTAAGAGATCTTTTTAGTGTGGACAGAATTGTTCTAAAAGTACATTTAGATTATGGTAATGATTGTACAACTCAGTAAATTTACTAAAAATGACTGAACCATACACTTGAAAGGGGTGGGGTTTTGGTATGTAAACTGTACTTCAATAAAGCTGTTAAATATAAAAATGTATACGTCTTTTCTTTTTAAGAGCATCTTAACAATCCTGAAATAAGTTTTCTCCTATAACTCAATTATCATGGAATATTTTATTTGACCCTCTGATCAACTCTTAGTTGACCATCTGGATCTGATGACTTCCCAAAGGTCTTTCAACATATGTTAAGAATACCACATACATATAAAAATCTTTGTGAAAGGTAAGTTGTTATCTCAAATCACTGAAGCAAATATCATTTCTGTTAATAAATCATATTAGGGCAACTGGATAGCCATTTAGAAAAAGAATAAAGTTATATGTATTTACTGCACCAGACACAAGAATAAACTTCAAATTAATGACTGAAATGTAAATAAACAAACTATACAAGAAAAAAAAAAAAAAAAACGGGTAAATTATTCAACCTGAATGCAGAAAAAGGTTTTCAAACTAAGACTAGAAATCCAGATGTAGTAAGAGATAAAACAAATAAATTTAATTATTTAAAAAGAGAAAACTTTCATATGGCAGAATATATAAGCCAGTCAAAAGACAATACACTAGAAGAAAATATTTACAATATATATCACAGATAAAGGGTTAATATCTCTAATACATAAAGAACTTTTAAAAATCAAAGGAAAATGACTAAAATACTATTGCTATTAAGCAATGGAAAAAAGACATAAACAAGACACTTCACAAAAATAAAAATAAGTCAAACAAGGGAAGATGTACATGGTTATTCCAAAAAATACCAATTCTCAGGAAATATATACTGAGGTATTAGTGTAAAGGGCCGTGACATACGCAATGCACTTTACAGAAGTTCAGAAAGAATGATAAAGTAAAATATTAACAACAAGCAACTCTGAGTAAAGGGTACTATTCTCAGTCTTACAACTTTTCTGTGAGTTTAAAATCATTAGTATCCCATTGCTACGGTAACAAATTACCACAAACTTAGAGGTTTGAAAGTGAAAATCACTCAGTCGTGTCCAACTCTTTTCGACCCCATGGACTATAGCGTCCATGGAATTCTTCAGGCCAGAATACTGGAGTGGGTAGCCTATCCCTTCTCCAGCGGACCTTCCCGACCCAGGAATCGAACAGCGGTCTCCGGCATCACAGGAGGATTCTTTACAAACTGAGCTATCAGGGAAACCCACTTAGAGGTTTAAAAACAATACAAATGTATTATGTTACTATCTGGAAAAAGGAAGCTCAAGAACCTTTTTTCCTTACCTTATTCTCTGGGAGCCTACCACTCTAGTCAATCTGAATTCACTGGCCACAAAAGATGCCAAATACTGGGAAGCCAAACATAGATAATGCAAAAGAGCAAGAAAAGGAACAGATGAGGTACCTAAAGGCCACATAATCTGAAGTCCCTGGGGGAATTCTGAGTCACAGGAGTTCCAACAGTCTTCAACTATACTGGAGATTGTATAATGCATATGCAATCCTACTGGACAATCTTTTAATAAATGAAGAAACACCCTAAATTTGACCCCATCTAGCAAGGCCATCTACCAAGAAAAGCTCTTCCTTCTCTTACTTGAATTATCTAAATTTAATGTGGAACCAAACAATCTTTAAGGCAATGGCATAAATCTCTAGAGTCACTGTTTTTCTTTGCTTGGAATACATCATATTCCTACCCGCAAGCCTCTTCACTGAAATGAATAAAGGCCAACAACAAATTCTTTACTCCAGGGGCTTAATTACACTGGGCCCTGCTCCAAGTTCACCATTACTTGGAGCTGGAACTATTTTACTTCATTAGGTTGGCCACCCAGGCTGGCGCCTGAAAATTCTAATGGTGGTGACCTTCCACCCAGCAAGCAGAAGCAAAGGGTGAAGTAACAGGAATTCCCTAGGGCAGTTTTATCTCGACTGGGGGTGTGTGTGGGGGGGTATTCTTTACGGCGAAGCCACATCTATGAGCCTCAGCTTCTTTATTTGTTAAATAAGACCTCATCTAAGGAAAAAAAAATACATGCAAGAAAGCTCCACAGAAAGCTTGTGTGCAGGCCTAAGCCCAAGTTCAGAGTTCAATGGCAAGCTGTAACTCAGTATGCATGCGTGCTAAGTTGCTTCAGTCACGTCCGACTCTTTGCGACCCTGTGGACTGTAGCCGACCAAATTCCTCTGTCCATGGCAATTTCCATGCAAGAACACTGGAGTGGGCTGCCATGCCCTCCTCCAGGGGAATCTTCCCCATCCAAGTATCAAACCCATATCTCTGATGCCTCCTGCATTGACAGATGGATTCTTTACCAATTGTGCCACCTGGGAAGCCCACAGCTCCATGATTTACCAGCAATCATCAACCACATGGTCACAGGCTCTTCCCTGATCTCACTTTTAATCCAGCCCTCAGGCTCCACGGGGGCAGAACTGCTGGCAGTCCTATCAAAATGAAAAATTAACAAGGAATAGTGAAATCTAACAATTGCCACACTTGGGGAAAAGGCCAATAGAGAGAAGTATGGATTAGCCCAGTTTTTTTCCCTTAAAGCCCTAATAGGTCTGCAGGACAGCAATGGAGATGGGATGGGATGAATGGAGAGGGTGGGATGAATTGAGAGTAGCATTGAAATATATACATTACCTAATCACATGTAAAACAGCCAGCCAGAATAAATTTGCTGTATGATGCTCTGTGACAATCTAGAGGGGTGGGATGGGGTGGCAGGTGAGAAGGAGGTTCAAGAAGGAGAGGACATATGTATACCTTTGTCTGATTTATGTTGATGTAAGGCAGGAACCAACACAACATTGTAAAGCAATTATCCTCCAATTAAAAAAAATTAATAAAAACAAAACAAAAAGCCCCAATAAGAATTCAAACTAATCTGTTGTGGTTGGGATATAACATAGATATATCTGCCAGAGCTATCAGCTAGACAGCTTGCTTTTTATGGGACTATGCAACATTCTAAACAAATGCCATCTTTACTCTTCCTTCTAAAGCACGGCCAAGAGCTAATTAGGTCTGCTGAGTCATATCTATTCTTTAAGAATGTTCACAAAAGCTGACTTTGATTTGAGAGTCTCTTTATGTTACTAAAATGCCTTGTTGAGTAAGCTTAGAAAACAGGGTTTTGACTCTTCTATCTTATAAATTCTATTCAGACATAATTATAGGAAAGAAGAGAGGCTCTTAAAGTTCAGTTCCATTCAGTTCAGTTGCTCAGTTGTGTCCGACTCTTTGCGACCCCATGAACTGCAGCACACCAGGCCTCCCTGTCCATCACCAACTCCCAGAGTCTACCCAAACCCATGTCCATCGGGTTGCTGATGCCATCCAGCCATCTCATCCTCTGTCATCCACTTCTCCTCCTGCCCCCAATCCTTCCCAGCATCAGGGTCTTTTCCAATGAGTCAACATTTCGCATGAGGTGGCCAAAGTACTGGAGTTTCAGGTTCAACATGAGTCCTTCCAATGAACACTCAGGACTGATCCCCTTTAGGATGGACTGGTTGGATCTCCTTGCAGTCCAAGAGACTCTCAAGAGTCTTCTCCAACACCACAGTTCAAAAGCATCAATTCTTCAGTGCTCAGCCTTTTTCACTGTCCAACTCTCACATCCATACATGACTACTGGAAAAACCATAGCCTTGACTAGACGGACCTTTGTTGCAAAGTAATATCTCTGCTTTTCAACATGCTATCTAGGTTGGCCAAAACTTTCCTTCCAAGGAATAAGCATCTTTTGATTTCATGGTTGCAATCACCATCTACAGTGATTTTGGAGCCCCCCAAAATAGTCTGACACTGTTTCCACTGTTTCCGCATCTATTTCCCATGAAGTGATGGGACCAGATGCCATGATCTTAGTTTTCTTAATGTTGAGCCTTAAGCCAACTTTTTCACTCTCCTCTTTCACTTTCAGCAAGAGGCTTTTTAGTTCCTCTTCACTTTCTGCCATAAGGGTGGTGTCAAGGCTCTTAAAAACAAAAAGTAAATATTCAAGGATCAGCTTTTACAGTGACCAGAAAAAAATGTTCTTATTGTTTAAATATCTTTACCCATTAAAAAGGAGCAAAGAATATCTCCCCTTCACCAAAGGATACATTTCTCCTAAGCTGAAAAGCACAGTGAGTACTCAAACCTACTTTTTGAAAAGCTTAACTAGCTCCTCCATAAGTTACTTGTAAGTACCAGCTGACAATACACCTACCAACCTACATTTATTCCCAAAGACAAGGATCACTTAAACATTAGTGGTGAGTTAACGGCAAACCTCCTGTTCGGGTTAGACCCTCATCTCCTACATGGTAACCTGTACTATTATTAAAACAGCACACGTCTTCCTTCAAGACTGTTCATGAATCGCCTCCCTTATTAAGCCTTTCCAAACACTGGACAATCTCTCTACTGGGCACCCACCATACTTCCCTCTAATACTCTAATAGCACTTAACTCTCAGTACTGTAACTCCTTCTATAAGAACACTACTTCTCCCTACAAGAATATGGGATTCATATTAAAATAAAGGATAAAGATGCAAGGTAAAGTCCATTGTTAGTATAAAATATATAGTCTAGCCAAAACTAGATATTTAAAAATTAGTTAATGAATGAATAAAAGACAAACAACACTACCATCTCCATCCAAATGGTGCACTACATGAATCTTGTTATTATAACATCTCCTTTTCTAACTTCCCCACCTAACAAAAGACCTCAGGAGTTCACAACTTTTATTACAATCAAAGACAACTACAGATACACCTTGTTTAATTGTGCTTCGCTTTACTGTGCTTCACAGATACGTTTTTTACAAATTGAGGTTTGTAGCAACTCTGAGTGGAGCAAGACTATTGGCACCATTGTCCAAACAACATTATTTTTAATCAAGATATATATGCTTTTAGACATAAAACTGGGAAAACAAAAAATTCATGTGACTCACTTTATTATAATATTCACTTTATTGCAGTGGTCTGGAACCAAACTTGCAATATCTCCAAGGTATGTCTGTTATCTGTCTTCATTCTAAATTAGTTCACAAGATAATTATAAATCCTGCAGCTCCCTTTACACATGAAAAATCCTAAATTATACACTAAAGCTTTTATATATAAATTTTCTTCTTCAGTGAATAATACTAAATGGAAACAAATTATCCTAACTTGGGGAGAGGCGATGAACTCCAGATCCAGCAGCCATTTCTGCCTAAGGTCAGCCTTCAGACTACGATATGAGCAGAACGATGTAGTTTCTGGTCTATAACCTATTCAGGTTCTCCAGGCAGCCGAAAAAGTCCCCTGTTACTTCAGACAGATCTATAAGCTTTCAGAATGCTCCACTGAACACAGTTTTGAATTACTATTTTTCATTACTGATGTGCTTTCTACTAGACCCTGCTGTGAGATAAAATGGAATTAAAGCAGCGTTACTAGCTATAGATAGATTGAGAGATATAAAGGGTTTTAATATATTATGCTTCTTGAACTTGCAGACAATGAGATATTTTTGAATCTTAATGCAAGATAGGAAAGAGTGAAAAAGTGCAGTTCATCTGCAGATCACACAGATGAAAAATACCTTGCAGATGTCTGTGAGCAGCTAAATCCTACATTAAATATTCAGGCTTAGGGAGCTGAAGCACAAGGATGATGGTGATAATGTCTGTAGTCAAACAACATTTCTTATATAATTGATCAGCAGAAAAGAAAATGGTTTCAGGAAATGTTATTCTAAAAGGTAAATACAGGGTTTCCTTAAGAGAGTCAAGGGTGAGATCAAGGACAAGCATACTATCAAATAAAGAAAAGGGGCCCATTATTTTAAGGAAAAAAAATTCTGGGAAGGATGAGGGAAGGGAAGGATGAAACCCGGGAGTAGAAAAGTCATCTACTGAACCAAAAATGTGACCTTCACCACAATGTTTTAAAATGAACATTAACAGCTATGGTAGACAGAATTTTAAGAATGACCCTCAAAGACCCTTAACCTTGTCGAATCCCCTTTGACTGTGGATAAAACCTGTGAATGTGATATCACTGCTATGATTATACTATATTATACGGCACAGCTTAATATAGGCAGATTATCCCAGTAAGCCTGATTTATGCATATCAGTCCTTTATAAAGCAGAGTATTCCCTGGCTGGTGGCACAAGTCAGAGATGTGAAGCACAAAAAGGATATGAAAGAAACGAGAACGGCCACATGTCAAGGAAACAGGGACTTCAGACCTATAGCCACAAGGAACTGAATGAAATCTGCCAACAATGTGAATAAACTTGGAAGTGGATTCTCCTCCAAGGCCTCCAGATAAGAGATCAGTCTGGCCAATACCTTGATTTTGGCTTTGTGAGACTCTATGCACAAAATGCCATAGAGTCCACCAGGTCTTCTGATCTACAAAACTACTACAATATCGTTAGATGATAAATGGGTGTGGCTTTAAGCTGCTAAGACTGTGGTAATTTATTACATAGCAGTAGAAACCTAATATAGTAGAGCAAGATTTAAATGTAAACTAATAAATTCCTTTTTCAATATTACCTATATTCCTATTTCACCTCAGAGATCCCAAAAGAACTTCACATACATGGCATAGCTACAAAGAAGGATAAATTTGCCTTCTCAAAGAAATAAAAAAATTAATAATATGAATGAATTTTTAAAAGATAAAGAATCTCACCTCCTTCAGTCCCGATTCAGGAGTGAGGATGGATAACCCTAATGAACAGAAGTCCTTTTTTTTAACATCTGATCCACATGGTAACCTTTTTTAACTATTAGGGAACAGAATATGATTTGGAGTTGAAAAACCCAGGCACAACTGGGAAGACTCTGTGGAGCTTTTCTGAATGCTCAGTGAACGTGTCAGTTGCTCAGGCATGTCCGATTCTTTGTGAACTCATGGACTATATTCCACTAAGCTCCTCTGTCCATGGAATGAATTCTCCAGGCAAGAATACTGGAGTGAGTAGCCATTCCCTTCTCCAGGAGATCTTCCCGACCCAGTGATCAAACCCAGTTCTCCTGCATTGTGGGCAGATTCTTTACCGCAGGAGCCACCAGGGAAGCCCGTACTGTGCAAATTACTACCCAACTCTAGTCAAGGTTGGGCCCAAGGAAAATCTTGCTGAAAGACTGGTGCAGGTGGTTATAGATAAGCAAAGATCTTCAATTTCAACAGTTTTTGGAGGCTTTTTGGTTAAGGTTTTGTTTTTAGCCATGACATGCAGCATGTGAGATCCTAGTTCCCCAACCAGGGATTGAACGTGTGCCTCTTGCATTGAGAGCACAGAGTCTTAATCACTGGATCACCAGGAAAGCCCCTATACAGTTTTTTCTTTCCCCATTCAAATAATTTGCCACAGTGACTCCAAGAAGTAATTTTATCTATCTGTTCTATTCGACTGTATAAACCGCAGCCGTTATTAGGACCTACACAACTTTGCATCATCTATCCTGCTTAGCATGATGGACCTACTAGCTGTGGTACCTTGAGAAATTTATCTCTAAACTTCAGTTTCTTAATAAGTAAAATGGAAAAGCAATATCTAGCTCTAAGCGACACACTGAAGATGACACAAAATGAGCAAAGGAGGCACTTAGAACACTATCTAGCATAATACAAGAGCTATTTTTTTTTATTAGATCAAGGTCTATTAAATGAATACAAATAATGGTAAACTCAGCCTTGTTTACGATATTACAGATAATTACAAGAAAATAAGACCAGGAGCTGACTGTGGCTCAGATCATGAACTCCTTATTGCCAAATTCAGACTGAAATTGAAGAAAGTGGAGAAAACCACTAGACACTCAGGTATGACCTAAATCAAATCCCTTATGGCTATACAGTGGAAGTGAGAAATAGATTTAAAGGACTAGGTCTGATAGACAGAATGCCTGATGAACAATGGATGGAAGTTCATGACACTGTACAGGAGAGACAGGAATCAAGACCATCCTCAAGAAAAAGAAATGCAAAAAAGCAAAATGGCTGTCTGAAGAGGCCTTACAAATAGCTGTAAAAAGACGGGAAGTGAAAAAGGAGAAAAGGAAAGATATACTCATTTGAATGCAGAGTTCCAAAGAATAGCAAGGAGAGATAAGAAAGCCTTCCTCAGTGATCAATGCAAAGAAATAGAGGAAATCAATAGAATGAGAAAGACTAGAGATCTCTTCAAGAAAATGAGAGATACCAACGAACATTTCATGCAAAGATGGGCTCAATAAAGGACAGAAATGGTAGGGACCTAACAGAAGCAGAAGATATTAAGAAGAGATGGCAAGAATACACAGAAGAATTGTACAAAAAAATTCTTCATGACCCAGACAATCACGACGGTGTGATCACTCACCTAGAGCCAGACAGACATCCTGGAATGTGAAGTCAAGTGGGCCTTAGGAAGCATCACTATGAACAAAGCGAGTGGAAGTGATGGAATTCCAGTTGAGCTATTTCAAATCCTGAAAGATGACACCGTGAAAATTCTGCACTCAATATGCCAACAAATATGGAAAGCTCAGCAGTGGCCACAGGACTGGAAAAGGTCAGTTTTCATTCCAATC